>CM060119.1:722500-767554 GCA_030522415.1 Channallabes apus
TTCCTGAATATATGACGTCACCTGGTGACTCTTTTTAACAGACTTTCCCCTGAAGTGTCCCACACAGAGAGAGAGAGAGAGGGAGAGAGAGAGAGAGAGGGAGAGAGAGACTGAGAGAGAGAGGGAGAGACTGAGAGAGAGAGAGAGAGAGAGAGAGAGGGAAATGTCACCTTAAACCCCCAGTGGAGGTAAATTATTCTATTCTTTTATTCCATTAGTTTAATCTTCAGAACCACATTAACACAGAACCCAAAGTAAACACTCACCTGCCTGTTAATCCGCCTCCAGGTTTTACTGTGAACTTTGTAAAACTTTCAGAACTGAGGGACAGAAACCGCGCGCGTGCGTCACCATGGCAACCGCGAGACTTTCACTTCCGGGTGTCAGAGTCTCTCAGTCACTGCACGCGCTTAGTTATTCACTAACAATCAAAGGTGTGTGTGTGTGTGTGAGAGAGAGAGAGAGAGAGAGAGAGAGTGTGTGTGTGTGTGTGTGTGGGGGGGGGGGAGTTTAATCCCCTCGAGGCCGGAAAGTGTAAAACTACGGCAAGAGCTGAGGGACAACCGCGAAGCAGCTCCCAGTCAGGTATTTATTCACCCAAACTAAAGCGTTTATTTATATCCGGTGTGTTTATACTCTTTATTATGTAGTCTCAGCCGGTTATTGATATACTGTGCTAATAATCTAGCAACAACAACAAAAAAACATTCATTATTTATTTATTTTCACTCCCCGCCGATAAGGAGCGTTTATTTGTATTTGTGCACCATCTAGTGGTGATGAGCTGCATTACACCGTGTGGCCTCGTTTCAGCAAAGTCAGGGCCAAAGTTACTGTAATAAATCTATAGATATTATCTTTACAGTACTGTAATAAATCTATAGATATACTCTGTACAGTACTGTAATAAATCTATAGATATACTCTGTACAGTACTGTAATAAATCTATAGATATTATCTTTACAGTACTGTAATAAATCTATAGATATACTCTGTACAGTACTGTAATAAATCTATAGATATACTCTGTACAGTACTGTAATAAATCTATAGATATTATCTTTACAGTACTGTAATAAATCTATAGATATACTCTGTACAGTACTGTAATAAATAGAAGCTTTATTTGTTTGTTTGTTGGTTGGTTGGTTGGTTGGTTTGTGTGTCTGTCTGTCTGTCTGTCTGTCTGTCTGCATGTCTGTCTGCATGTCTGTCTGCATGTCTGTCCATCCAAACATGGCATCGGTGAGGTCGGCTGCCGTCACGACGGCTCCGACCTACTTTTCTTTGTTTTTGTATTTTAAAGTAATTTCCAGTAGCTTTAAATCGGCAAAATCACCACCATTGAGTACATTAGGTATGATAGAGACACTCTTGTTTCTATTGGTATACAATGTACTCACAATTCAACGCTTTTAACTCCGGATCCGAGCTGGCCGAGTGAGATCCTGAGGGAGAACAATGGACGCGACGCGAAGCGGCGGCCCCGAGGGAAACGAGCCGGCGTCAGGAACAGGCTGAGAGCCCGTGCACACCGCACACCTCTGCCTAGCATCCTGCTCGCCAACGTCCAGTCACTGGAGAACAAACTCGATGACCTCATGGCCAGGATAAAGTTCCAGAGAGACATTCGGGACTGCAATCTCCTCTGCTTCACCGAGACATGGCTGAACCCAGCGGTGCCAGACCACGCCATACAGCCGGCCGAGTTCTTCTCGGTTCACCGCATGGACAGGACGCGGGACTCGGGAAAGTCAAGGGGAGGCGGCGTGTGCTTAATGGTGAACAACAGCTGGTGCAACAGCGCGAGCGTTGTTCCTCTTACACGCTTCTGCACATCAAACCTGGAACTACTGTCCATCATGTGTCGTCCATTTTATCTTCCCCGGGAGTTCACATCGGTCATAATCAGCGCCGTTTATATTCCACCACAAGCGGACACAGACACTGCCTTATGCGAGCTGCATGAGGCGCTCACACAGCACCAGACACAACACCGGGACGCTGCGCTCATTGTATTCAATTCAGTTCAATTCAATTTTATTTATATAGCGCTTTTAACAATGGTCATTGTCTCAAAGCAGCTTCACAAAGAATTTTAACAAAAAAAAAAAATAATAATAATAATAAAAAATAAATTAGTTAATAAAAAAAAAAAATAATAATAATAATAATAATAATTATAGAAAAGAAAATAATTGGAAGTGTGTATGTGTGAGAAAAATGTGCAGATAATAATAATGAGACGAATGAATGAAATGTCTCTGATGAACAAGCCAAGGGTGACGGCGACGGTGGCAAGGAAAAACTCCCTGAGATGGCATTAGGAAGAAACCTTGAGAGGAACCAGACACAACAGGGAACCCATCCTCATTTGGGTGATAACAGATAGAAATGATATAACATTTTGTGTGTTGTGCAGGTGAAACTTCAATATGACAGAAATTATTTAAATTGACATGAAGACCAGTTCAGCATAGGGACGAGTCAGTAGGTGCAGAGGGCAGATGAGGTCTGGATCACTGGAAGCACAGGAGCAGCATGTGTAGCTCCAACCATCATAAAGCTGAATCCAGCTGGAGCTGGTCCTTCTCTGGACGCCTCAGGAACCTCGCAGGGTCGGCCTTTGTCTACTGAAGCTGGCAAAATCTCCCGATGCCTCGGGATGGGTAGAGAAATACAGAACAGATGGGGAGAATTAGCGTAGTTGCCATTCGGTATTGGTGTACTGGAGTATGAGATTATGGGATGAGTTATGTGTATGCCAGATTACAAAGATGCGTCTTGAGTCTACTTTTGAACTGAGAAACCGTGTCTGCTCCCCGAACACTGTCTGGAAGGCGATTCCAAAGCTTTGGAGCTAAATATGAAAAAGCCCCGCCCCCTTTTGTAGATTTGGAAAATTCTGGGAACTACCAGAAGTCCGGAGCTTTGTGATCTTAAGGCGCGTGGTGGATTGTAGCGCATCAGAAGACTGGTTAGGTATGTGGGAGCTAAACCATTTAAGGCCTTGTATGTAAGTAATACTATTTTGTAATTTATTCTAAACTGAACAGGTAGCCAGTGCAGGGATGATAATATTGGGGTTATATGATCATATTTTCTGGATCTAGTGAGAACCCTGGCAGCTGCATTTTGGATTAACTGAAGTTTGTTTATTGAGGATGCAGGACAACCACCTAGTAATGCATTACAATAGTCCAGTCTGGAGGTCATGAATGCATGAACTAGTTTTTCTGCATCAGATACGGATAAGATGTTCCTAAGTTTAGCAATATTTCGAAGATGGAAAAAGGCTGTTTTTGTGATATTTGAAATGTGATTTTCAAAAGACAAGTTACTGTCTAATATTACGCCCAGGTCTTTTACTGCTGAGCTGGTAGTAACAGTACATCCTTCTAAGCGCAGGCTGAATTGTGAAAGCTGTTGTGTGCTGGTTTTTGGGCCAATAAGTAATATCTCTGTCTTATCTGAATTTAATAAAAGAAAGTTATTGGTCATCCAATCTTTTATGTCCTGGACACACTCAATTAATCTAGACAACTTAGGTATTTCGTCTGGTTTAGTTGAGCTATATAATTGGGTATCATCAGCATAACAATGGAAACTAATCCCATGTCTTCTAATGATGTTACCCAAGGGAAGCATGTATATTGAGAACAACAGAGGTCCTAAAACTGACCCTTGTGGGACCCCATATTTCACTGGCATTACACCAGACGGTTCTCCATTTAGATCTACAAAATGGTAGCGATCAGACAGGTAAGATCGAAACCATTTTAGTGCCTGTCCCTGAATACCTATATAATTTTGTAAGCGATCTATGAGAATATTATGATGTATAGTGTCGAATGCAGCACTAAGATCGAGCAGGACTAGCAATGAGATGCAGCCTTGGTCTGAAGCTAAAAACAAGTCGTTTGTAATCTTAACTAGTGCAGTTTCTGTGCTATGATGGGGCCTGAAACCTGACTGAAATTCTTCAAGGATGTTGTTATCCTGCAAGTATGTGCAAATTTGAGCTGAAACTACTTTTTCTAGTATTTTTGATATGAACGGAAGGTTTGAAATCGGTCTGTAATTTGTTATTTCATTCGCGTCCAAATTACATTTTTTAAGAAGCGGCTTAATAACTGCTAACTTGAAAGGTTTAGGGACGTGACCTAGATGTAATGAAGAATTAATAATGTTTAGAAGTGGCTCTCCAACCGTAAGCATCACTTCTTTTAAAAATCTGGTTGGGATTGGGTCTAACAGGCACGTTGTTGATTTAGCCGAGGTGATGAGTTTATACAGCTCTTCCTGTCCTATACCTGTAAAGCAGTGAAAATCTAAATGTGAAGCTATAGGCTGAACTGGATCGTGAGATACTATTAGAGGTTGAACCTCCATTATTTTCTTCCTGATATTATTGATTTTTTCATTAAAGAAGTCCATAAAGTCTTCACTTCTAAACTGTGATGGGATACTCTCTGCGGGCGTCTTAGGTTTTGTTAGGCGAGCCACTGTACTAAATAAGAACCTAGGATTGTTTTGGTTTCTTGCTATCAGTTGGCTAAGATGCTCAGTCCTAGCAGTTTTTTGAGCCTGTCTATAGCTGCACATACTGTCTTTATACGCAATTCGAAGAACTTCTAATTTAGTTTTCCTCCATTTTCGCTCGAGGTTACGGGTTGCTCTCTTTAGGGCGCGAGTATGACTGTTGTACCACGGTGCAAGTGTTTTATCTCTGACTTTTTTTAGAGATAAAACACTTGCACCGTAGCAGGGGACTTTAATAGTGCCAACCTCAAACGCACAGCGCCGAACATTCATCAGCACATCACCTGCCCCACCAGGGGCGAAAGGACACTGGACCATTGTTATACTACAGTCAGCGGCTACAAGGCACAATCTCGTCCAGCGTTTGGTAAATCCGACCACGCCGCCATCTTCCTCATGCCAAAATACAAACAAAGGCTGAAACAGGAAGTTCTGGTTCAGAGGGAGGTCACGCGCTGGACGGAACAATCGGTGGCCGCGTTACAGGACGCACTCGATGACGCAGACTGGGACATGTTCAGAAACAGCTCAGATGATGACGTCAGCGTGTTTACGGAAGCGGTTGTGGGATTTATTGTGAAGCTAGCGGATGATACCGTGGAGAAAAAGACTATCAGAACGTTTCCCAACCAGAAGCCGTGGGTCGATAAAACCATCCGCGACGCTCTGAGATCTCGCACCGCCGCCTACAACACGGGACTTGCGTCGGGGGACATGGAACCATACAAGGCTGCATCACATTACAATCTTAAATAGTTCTTTTGATTGTGTAAAGCTGTTTTGAGACAATGTCAATTGTTAAAAGCGCTATACAAATAAATAAAATTGAAATTGAATCATATAACGTCCGGAAGGCGGTGAAAGAGGCGAAGCAGCGCTACGGGAGAAAACTAGAGTCACAGCTTCAACAGAGTGACTCTAGGAGCCTGTGGCAGGGACTGAGAACAATAACGGATTATAAAGCACCAACATCTGGTATGATGAACGCGGACGCGACTCTGGCAGACGAGCTGAACACTTTCTACGCTCGCTTCGAGGCTGCAGCTAAAGACGCTAGCGGCGCTAATGCTAGCGGCGCTAATGCTAGCGGCGCTAACGGCTGCAGACAGGAAGACACTGCCAGCACCGGAAACGCGCTCATCATCTCCGAGCACGACGGGAGGAGAGCCTTCAGGAGAGTGAACGCCAGGAAAGCAGCAGGACCAGACGGCATTTCAGGCCGTATCCTCAGAGCCTGCGCAGACCAGCTAGCACCTTCACTGAGATATTCAACATCTCTTTATCTCAGTCGGTGATCCCCACATGCTTCAAAGAGTCCATCATTGTTCCTGTCCCGAAGAAACCACATCCTGCTTCCCTCAATGACTATCTCCCTGTAGCCCTCACCTCAGTAGTGATGAAGTGCTTTGAGCGCCTGGTCAGAGACTTCATCATTTCTTCACTACCCGACACACTGGACCCACTACAGTTTGCATACTGTCAGGACCGCTCCACAGACGATGCAATCTCTCATCTCCTCCACACATCACTCACTCACCTGGACACTAAGAAAGGGAATTATGTTAAAATGCTCTTCATCGACTACAGCTCTGCATTTAATACCATAATTCCCTCCACACTCACCACCAGGCTGGAGCACCTGGGACTCAGCTCATCTATATGTCAGTGGATCTCCAACTTCCTGACTGGCAGACCACAGGCAGTAAGGATGGGCGGACACGTCTCAGTCTCACTCACTCTCAGCACTGGAGCCCCCCAGGGTTGTGTTCTGAGCCCCCTGCTGTACTCTTTGTACACCCACGACTGCGTGGCCACTACCAACTCCACCTCCATCATCAAGTTTGCTGACGACACCGTCGTGGTGGGCCTGATCACCAACAATGAACAGTCAGACTACCTAGAGGAGATTGGAAATCTGGAGAACTGGTGCCAGAGGAACAATCTCCTCCTGAACATCAGCAAGACAAAGGAGCTGATAGTGGACTTCAGTACAAAGCAGGAGAGGAACTACCAGACCCCCGTCATCAACAGGAGCCCAGTGGAGAGAGTGGACAGCTTCAGATACCTCGGTGTTCACATCATGCAGGACCTGTCATGGTCCTGTCACATCAACACCGTGGTGAAAAAGCCCGACAGCGTCTCTACCACCTCAGACGCTTGAGAGACTTTAGACTGCCCTCTAAGGTGCTCAGGAATTTCTACTCGGGAAACATCACGTCCTGGTTCGGAAACAGCACCATGCAGGACAGACGAGCTCTATAGGGGGTGGTGCGATCAGCCGAGCGCATCATTTGCACTGAGCTCCCTGACCTGCACTCGATCTACAGCAAGCGGTGCTGGACCAAGGCCAGGAAAATCATGAAGGACCTCAGTCACCCCAGTAATGGACTGTTTTCTCTGTTGCGGTCTGGGAAGCGATTCCGCTCCCTGAAGGCCAACACAGAGAGACTGAGGAGGAGCTTCTTCCCGCAGGCGATAAGGTCTCTCAATCACACCTCCACACAGGACTAATAACATCTTTTTAAGCTCACAACACTGACTGGACAATCATGGACACATTCATACACACTCGCACTACATATTTATATATCTGGACCTTTGCACAAGACACTTTAATAAGTCACTTATTATGCATATTTGCACAACCATCGATACTTTCAAATATTTCTATATTTTGTAATATTTTTTATCATGCCCTTATTTGTACAGTTTATTTTAATAGTTAAATTTATTTTCTTTAGTATATCTTTTTATTCATATTTATTCCTTACGGACAAGTTTTTATTTTATTTCTTAAGGTCACTGGCGGTCGTATAAGCATTTCACTGCATATCGTACTGTGTATGACTGTGTATGTGACAAATAAAATTTGGATTTGAATTTGAATTTGAAACATCACGCAGCATGCTGAGATTTCTCTCCACTCCTCCTGACAGATAAAATTTACTCAGACGTTGTGAAGACTCGTATACAAGCATTCTTCATCTTGAGTAAAGAGACAATTAAAGTTAAAATTTAATTTGTGAAAAAATGTTTTTGGTATGAAATAAACTTAAATTTTATTTTTAGTTTCTGCTCAAACTCCTGTAGTCACAGCGAATCAGCACAACACACTCTTATAAACTCTTATAAAACACTTGGTTCTCCTTCTGGATCTGCTGAAGCATTAAATAACCTTTCGTCTAGAAATAAGTGTGCAGGACAAAATCCAGTTTATTGCTTAATATTATTTTTTATATTATCTAGAATGTTTCAGGAGTCTAATATCTAATCTATTGATACACTTGGACTATTAGATAAAAGGATTCAGTAGGGTTTATTAGATAATTAAGGAACTCTAACCTCCTTGGTATTTCTGTTCTGTAACTCTAAGCTTGAGGAGCAACAGAAGAAGCTTTAGTGGCTCTATGTTCCTGAAGATTGAGGAAGGTCTAGCTGGGATCCTCTCCTCAGGTGAGCTCACCAGGTCCTTGGCACAGGTTCATTCCAGACTCCAAACCTCCCACAGGTTCTGATGTTCTATCACACTAAGGCCCTTCAGACAGACTTCCTCCTCTTCCCAAACATGTTGTTGATGAGCTTGGCCATGGACTTGGAGCCGCTGTAGCGCCTGCGTTCGGACCTGTGCTTCAGGTGTTCCATGACGTGGCGTATGAGTCTGGTGAAGAGGTCGGCGATGTCCAGGTAGCTCTCGGCAGCAGAGACTTCCTGAAAGATGCACTTGTTCTCCAGGGCGAGAGAACGTCCCTCCTCCTCGCTCACCTGCCGGCTGTGACACAGGTCCTGCTTGTTCCCCACCAGGCAGATGGGGACGTCCAGGTCTCTGTGCGGATGAGACAGAAACCCATCAGAATTTACAGAGGAACCGCAGTGAGCATCATCTAAACCTCAGGACGCAGAGTTCAGACTCACAAAACACAAAAACACATCTTGGTGATGAGGCAGCAGGTGGCGCTGTAGCACAGACACTCCTATCAGCATGAAATAGTCCTGTTCTACTGGGCAGATCTTGGAAGGGGAGGAGAAGGGAGCACAAGTACCTCTCATCCCTCCCCCCTGAGAGAGCTCGGCCAATCAGCTCTCTCTGTGCCTCCGGCTGTGAGATGAAAACAGCATCACCCGGGGTTCGAGCCAGCGATCTCCGGATGATAGGGCGAGCGCTTTACCACTGCGCCACTCGGAGGCGTTACAAAGATATTTTTTACATGTTGAATTTGAATGGTGTAATTTGAAGGTTGAATCCTCTCCTGTACGGTAACGCTGCTCAGTGTCAGTGTGAAATGTATAACATAAACTACTGTATCTTTTTATTTAAGATGATTTGATTTATTAGAAGAGGGTCTATATTTTATCAGAATGGTCCCAGTACACAGGCCGCATGCTCGACACCCCTGCATTAGAAAGTGTGTGTTGTGACCTGATGATAAAGAAAATGTGAGAGCTCACTGAGTTACGAAGCACTGGAGTGTTTGGGGAACAAAATCTTTCAGGTAGCACGAGTAGATAACTGAATGTGTTTGGAAAGCAAAATATATTACAATGATGGTGATGATGGTGATGATGATGGTGATGATGATGATGTTATACAGTAGCTATCACATCAGTATAGGGCTCTCAACCACAAATGATCACTTTCAGTTCTCTAAACAGATCCATCTGTCCTGCTTCACCTCCCTCCTGCTGTCATGAAACGTCTTTAAATGCCACGAAGCTCTGAGACGCCGCTGACTTTTACAGATCTTTAATTACAGCGTATTGTTTTCGAGTCTAATGGTGCAGTTAGAGACGTGATTCACTACAGAAACCAAAATAACCACAAAATCTCCCTGGGCCTCAGTCAGAAACGACTGACTGCATTTACAATCTGTTTAATTTGATCCACATGCACAGCTCGAACCCAAGCCTGGCCTTCTGTCTGCTCTTCATTAAAGCTCTCCTGGAGTCAGCATGAGCGACCGGGTCTCTGGGTCTCCGGGTCAGAGCCCGGACCCACACTCACCCTTTACAGGCCTCTCGACGGCTCTCTCTGATCTGCTCCAGGATGGATTTAGCATTTTGGAAAGACATGCGATCACTGATGGTGTAGACCACCACAAAGCCGTCTGCCCAGTCCACAGGTTCCTCCAGGATACATCTACTCTCCACGTTCTGCCAGGAGGACAAAGAGAAGATGTGGAGATCTTATCAGCGACATCGTGTTCCTCTGAAAATCTAAAACTGGACGTCGTGCAAGGACGAATTCCAGGATTAATGAACATCAGGACTAGGAGAGAACCATGCAGAGAAAAGATCAGGAGACTGGAACTGAAGTATGTTCCAGACTCAGAAGCAGCACAGGTACAGTTTGAGAAATTTACCTGTACAGTATGTGAACACGTACCTGTGAGCACGGGTCAAAGACTTCCAGGTTCAACTGTCTGCCATCAATCGACAGCCTTTTCTGGTACAACGAATCTGCCGTAAAGAGAGAATTCTGTACACATGCTGCATTTAATCAAATCAGATTAAATTAAAGTCAATAAAATGTATATGAATTACATTAAGTGCCTGAAATAACATGAAGCTGAACAGCATTTGCTTTAGGTTTTCATGGCATCAGGAAATTATTAGACTGAACAAGTGAAAAATGGAAATGATATGATGAGGATTGAAGAAGTTTGTCTCCTCATAAAAAGTGAATTTTTTCTGAGGAGAATTTTTTTTTCTGGTTTCACACTATACTGTAAATATCGATCATTATTAAAAACACAGTCCTTTAAAAATGTATAAAAGTTAAGTGAACATTTGGGGCAGAGTGAGGTGCAGTGAGACCCAGCGGCCGCTGTGACCCGGAACATGACGCTGCGCGGGTTTGGATCAACACGTTCACTATGATCCATGTGTGTTGGATAAGACTGGACTGGACCTTATGGACTGGACTTACTTGCGTTCGAGGCGTATTCTCCAATGAAGCGCTTGGTCAGGAATCTCACCAAAACAGCTGAAGACAAACACAGGACAGAGTTTTATTACTGATGCAATTCAGCCAGTGATGTAAAGTTAAATTAAACTTTCCAAATAAAAGAGTTTGACATCAAAGACTTGGCCAGTTCATACAGAGCCCTAATCAACATCTGGCCCAAAGGCAGCAGCTTGTGTTTATGGGTCTGTTTTAGGCGGCGCACGCCGTCTGTCTCCTCGGTAAATATCTAAAACAGTCTCATTACTTTGTTCATTTATTGCAAGACACACATTTACACACCGAGATGTTTTTACTCTCCACATTAAACAGCATCTTAAAGATCTCACACACCTACATTCCCATCCAAAGTCCCCTCTCAAATCACCAACACATTCCAGCTGGGTCCACCTGTCCCCTCCACCTGTCCCCTCCACCTGTCCCCTCTACCTGTCCCCTCTACCTGTTCCCTCCACCTGTCCCCTCCACCTGTCCCCTCTACCTGTCCCCTCCACCTCTCCCCTCCACCTGTCCTTTCCACCTGTCCCCTCCACCTGTCCTTTCCACCTGTCCTCTCCTCTCTTGTTTTTGGAGTTACAGACATTTATTACACTTCCACAAGCTCAAAAGTAACTGGACAGTTTAGCACGATCATAAATATTAGGACAATATTTAAGGCTTGGATGTAAACCCTGTGCAGTCAGTGATGCCTGAAGCCTGGAGCTCAGTGTGTGTGTGTGTGTGTGTGTGTGTGTGTCTTTCTGCATTCAGTTTAGCTTTCAGTGAGTGAAAAGTGAAGTACTTTTTATTTAATTATCAGTTAACACTTCTGTTTAATAAAAAAATTAATGAATGAATTCTACGCATAAGAGCAAAAATGACCTCATTTATATTATAGTAAAACAGCACGGTCAGCATGTTTCATAGCAAAAAATGCAGTGTTTACAAACAATAGCTAAAACAAACAATCTAATAAACCTGAAACAATACAACAACTTTTTTGTGTAACAGCACATTTTAATATTTTTGTGAAAAAAAAGAAAAAAAGGACACTTTCGTTTATGTGTTCATCTGTGATGAAGTTTATTCAGGTTAAAGGTTCAGTGAGACCCTGAGTGTGTGCAGAAACCTGCGCTGTGGAATCGTAACACACACTCGGCGGTCACGCTGTGAGAAACTGCAGCTTTCCTGCTCACTTTTTATTCCATCAGCTTATGTTATGTTATGTGTGTGTGTGTGTGTGTGTGTGTGTGTGTGTGTGTGTGTGTGTGTGTGTGTGTGTGTGTGTGTGTGTGTGTGTGTGAGCTGAACAGATAAACCACTGACCTGATTTGCCCGCTCCCTCGCTGCCCAGCAGAGCCAGCTTCACCTCGTTCATGGCTGCAGCCCGACACTCGGTGTTCCTCAGCTGAGGACAAAGAAAACCGCCTACTCTGTTTTTCTCTCTGTCTCTGAGGCTCTCCCTCCTTTTCTTGTGCACATTATCACTCTGATCTCCACTTCCTCCTCCCACAATGTGGAGCAGAACATCAGGATGATCAGGAGGTCTCGCTGGAGCAGATAGAGTTTCTTTTTTAAAGTTATTTTCCCCAAAAAGAACCACAGAAACTCATAAACTCTAATCCTCTTCATCTTCTTCTTCTCATTATTACTCTTGTTTTTATTGGACTTAGAGTCATTTTAGTTTGTTTGGTTGTCATGACGTTCCAGTTAATTTGGTTATTTTCTGCACAAAAGCCCCTGAGGTGTGTTTTTCCACTCGGACTGCTTTACTTGCACAAAGGAAAACACTCAGGTCACTCAGGTCTTGTCCCTGCGTTCATGTTAGAAACCTCACAAAGTGAAAATGTGTGAAACAGAACACGTGGAGGTGTTTAAAAGGTCACGTAAATGTTACATGAGTCACGTGAATACTCATGTAGAGTTCCTGATCCGGACGTGAAACCAGACTTCACACACACAGCAGCTGTTATGTAGATCACAGGGATCAGACTGCCTGAAATCTATTTGTCCTTTTTCCTGCTCCTCACACTTCCAAACGTTCCAGTAAAAAAAACTCTATTTCACGGCTTGCTACGCTGCTCTGCTCGGCCCTGTTTTTTTCCTGCAGTCGATCTGGTCATGGTGTGACACGGCACGGCGTCTCTCAGCATCCTGCTCTGATTTTATTTCAGTTCTGCGAGATGAGGATTTGCAGAACCTCTGGAACGGATCTTCAAAGGTTTAATAGAAATAGATCCTTGTTTATATGCCATGGAGCTGCATGTGAAATGTAACACTGTGTTCATTTCAATTCCATTTAAATCCAAGCAGTTATCAAAGTGTGTGTGTGTGTGTGTGTGTGTGTGTGTGTGTGTGTTAAGCTGTATGAAATCATGGAAATATTACAGTCCTGGAGTCAGTGGTGTAGTAAAGTCTGATGTCTTGTAGGGATTGGGTGTCCAGACTGTACTGTACTGTACAGTAATATTTTACACTGTACTACTGTACTTTATCTTATTCGGGCACTGGTGGCTCAGTGGTAGGTGTTTCGCCTGCCATGCGGACGGCCCGGGTTCGATTCCAGCCAGTGCCCACACCCCAGCCACTGGATACAGTGCCGGTCCCAAGCCTGGATAAAATGGGAGGGTTGCGTCAGGAAGGGCATCCGGCGTAAAACCTGTGCCAAGTTGTAGTGCGGACTGGATATTCCGCTGTGGCGACCCCTTGCCGGGAGCAGCCGAAAGACCAACAACTACTGTACTTTATCTTACTGTACTATGCTGTACTGTACTATACTGTACACAATTAAATTTTGTGTACAACAATTTTTAGAAGTAGTTTTAGAGAAATAAAAATGTTTACATGTAAAATGTACACTTTTATCAGGTCGTCCCTGATGAGCAGCCGGAGGTGATGGAGCTGAAGGAAAAACTCCCTGAGACGACATGAGGAAGAAACCTTGAGAGGAACCCAGAACCCATCCTCATCTGGGGGACACCAGGTAGTACTACCATAAATCAGTCCATACTAATACCCTGAACTGTAAAGCCTTATTGTGTCATTAATACACTTCACTTCACTCTACTACACTATACTGCATTACAATATATTACACTGTAAATAATATCACTGAACTCTAATACTGTACATCCCACTGAGCTATGTTGCATTCTGCTATAATGTTTTGTACTGAACTATACTGCACTAAACTCTAATATATAGTCACTGTACTGTACTATACATTATACTGTTATACTACACTCTACTGTACTATACATTATACTGTTATACTACACTCTACTGTACTATACATTATACTATGCTATAGTCACTGTACTGTACTATACATTATACTGTTATAGTCACTGTGCTGTACTATACATTATACTGTTATAATACACTCTACTGTACTATACATTATACTGTTATACTACACTCTACTGTACTATACATTATACTATGTTATAGTCACTGTACTGTACTATGCATTATACTGTTATACTACAATCTACTGTACTATACATTGTACTATGTTATAGTCACTGTACTGTACTATACATTATACTGTTATACTACACTCTACTGTACTACACATTATACTGTTATACTACACTCTACTGTACTATACATTATACTATGTTATAGTCACTCTACTGTACTATACATTATACTGTTATAGTCACTGTACTGTACTATACATTATACTGTTATAGTCACTGTACTGTACTATACATTATACTGTTATAGTCACTGTACTGTACTATACATTATACTGTTATAGTCACTGTACTGTACTATACATTATACTGTTATAGTCACTGTACTGGACTATACATTATACTGTTATAGTCACTGTACTGGACTATACATTGTACTGTTATAGTCACTGTGCTGTACTATACATTATACTGTTATAGTCACTGTACTGTACTATATATTATACTGTTATAGTCACTGTACTGGACTATACATTATACTGTTATAGTCACTGTGCTGGACTATACATTATACTGTTATAGTCACTGTGCTGTACTATACATTATACTGTTATAGTCACTGTGCTGGACTATACATTATACTGTTATAGTCACTGTGCTGTACTATACATTATACTGTTATAGTCACTGTGCTGTACTATACATTATACTGTTATACTACACTCTACTGTACTATACATTATACTGTTATACTACACTCTACTGTACTATACATTATACTGTTATACTACACTCTACTGTACTATACATTATACTGTTATAGTCACTGTACTGTACTATACAATATACTGTTATAGTCACTGTACTGTACTATACATTATACTGTTATAGTCACTGTACTAGACTATACATTATACTGTTATAGTCACTGTACTGTACTATACATTGTACTGTACTATACATTATACTGTTATAGTCACTGTACTGTACTATACATTATACTGTTATAGTCACTGTACTGTACTATACATTATACTGTTATAGTCACTGTACTGGACTATACATTATACTGTTATAGTCACTGTACTGGACTATACATTGTACTGTTATAGTCACTGTGCTGTACTATACATTATACTGTTATAGTCACTGTACTGGACTATACATTATACTGTTATAGTCACTGTGCTGGACTATACATTATACTGTTATAGTCACTGTGCTGGACTATACATTATACTGTTATAGTCACTGTGCTGTACTATACATTATACTGTTATAGTCACTGTGCTGTACTATACATTATACTGTTATACTACACTCTACTGTACTATACATTATACTGTTATACTACACTCTACTGTACTATACATTATACTGTTATACTACACTCTACTGTACTATACATTATACTGTTATACTACACTCTACTGTACTATACATTATACTGTTATAGTCACTGTACTGTACTATATAATATACTGTTATAGTCACTGTACTGTACTATACAATATACTGTTATAGTCACTGTACTGTACTATACATTATACTGTTATAGTCACTGTACTAGACTATACATTATACTGTTATAGTCACTGTACTGTACTATACATTGTACTGTACTATACATTATACTGTTATAGTCACTGTGCTGTACTATACATTATACTGTTATAGTCACTGTGCTGGACTATACATTATACTGTTATAGTCACTGTGCTGTACTATACATTATACTGTTATAGTCACTGTGCTGTACTATACATTATACTGTTATACTACACTCTACTGTACTATACATTATACTGTTATACTACACTCTACTGTACTATACATTATACTGTTATACTACACTCTACTGTACTATACATTATACTGTTATACTACACTCTACTGTACTATACATTATACTGTTATAGTCACTGTACTGTACTATATAATATACTGTTATAGTCACTGTACTGTACTATACAATATACTGTTATAGTCACTGTACTGTACTATACATTATACTGTTATAGTCACTGTACTAGACTATACATTATACTGTTATAGTCACTGTACTGTACTATACATTGTACTGTACTATACATTATACTGTTATAGTCACTGTGCTGTACTATACATTATACTGTTATAGTCACTCTACTGTACTATACATTATACTGTTATAGTCACTGTACTGTACTATACATTATACTGTTATAGTCACTGTGCTGTACTATACATTATACTGTTATAGTCACTGTACTATACATTATACTGTTATAGTCACTGTGCTGTACTATACATTATACTGTTATAGTCACTCTACTGTACTATACATTATACTGTTATAGTCACTCTACTGTACTATACATTATACTGTTATAGTCACTCTACTGTACTATACATTATACTGTTATAGTCACTGTACTGTACTATACATTATACTGTTATAGTCACTGTGCTGTACTATACATTAAACTGTTATAGTCACTGTACTATACATTATACTGTTATAGTCACTGTGCTGTACTATACATTATACTGTTATAGTCACTCTACTGGACTATACATTATACTGTTATAGTCACTGTACTGTACTATACATTATACTGTTATAGTCACTGTACTGGAGTATACATTATACTGTTATACTACACTCTACTGTACTATACATTATACTGTTATACTACACTCTACTGTACTATACATTATACTGTTATAGTCACTGTACTGTACTATACATTATACTGTTATAGTCACTGTGCTGTACTATACATTATACTGTTATAGTCACTGTACTATACATTAGTATACTGTTATAGTCACTGTACTGGACTATACATTATACTGTTATACTACACTCTACTGTACTATACATTATACTGTTATACTACACTCTACTGTACTATACATTATACTGTTATAGTCACTGTACTGTACTATACATTATACTGTTATAGTCACTGTGCTGTACTATACATTATACTGTTATAGTCACTGTACTATACATTATACTGTTATAGTCACTGTGCTGTACTATACATTATACTGTTATAGTCACTCTACTGTACTATACATTATACTGTTATAGTCACTCTACTGTACTATACATTATACTATATATACTATACATTGTACTATATTTTATACTGTTATAGTCACTGTACTATACATTATACTGTTATAGTCACTGTGCTGTACTATACATTATACTGTTATAGTCACTGTACTGTACTATACATTATACTGTTATAGTCACTGTACTGTACTATACATTATACTGTTATAGTCACTCTACTGGACTATACAATATACTGTTATAGTCACTGTACTGTACTATACATTATACTGTTATAGTCACTGTACTAGACTATACATTATACTGTTATAGTCACTGTACTATACATTGTACTGTACTATACATTATACTGTTATAGTCACTGTGCTGTACTATACATTATACTGTTATAGTCACTGTACTGTACTATACATTATACTGTTATAGTCACTGTGCTGTACTATACATTATACTGTTATAGTCACTGTACTATACATTATACTGTTATAGTCACTGTGCTGTACTATACAGGGGTAGCTCAGGGGTTAAGGCATTGGACTACGGTTCGGAAGATCCCAGGTTCAAACCCCACAACCACCAAGTTGCCACTGTTGGGCCCTTGAGCAAGACCCTTAACCCTCAACTGCTCAGATGTATAATGAGATAAATATGTAAGTCGCTCTGGATAAGAGCGTCTGCCAAATGCCTAAATGTAAATGTAAATGTATACATTATACTGTTATAGTCACTGTACTGTACTATACATTATACTGTTATAGTCACTGTACTGTACTATACATTATACTGTTATAGTCACTGTACTGTACTATACATTATACTGTTATAGTCACTGTGCTGTACTATACATTATACTGTTATAGTCACTGTACTATACATTATACTGTTATAGTCACTGTGCTGTACTATACATTATACTGTTATAGTCACTCTACTGTACTATACATTATACTGTTATAGTCACTCTACTGTACTATACATTATACTGTTATAGTCACTGTACTGTACTATACATTATACTGTTATAGTCACTGTACTGTACTATACATTATACTGTTATAGTCACTGTGCTGTACTATACATTATACTGTTACAGTATAGTCACTGTACTATACATTATACTGTTATAGTCACTGTGCTGTGCTATACATTATACTGTTATAGTCACTGTACTGTACTATACATTATACTGTTATAGTCACTCTACTGGACTATACATTATACTGTTATAGTCACTGTACTGGACTATACTGTCACGAGCCACCTAGCTCAACCCAGCACCTCCAGATCCTAAATTCCACTTCTCTTTTTTTTCCCTACTCGCCCACCTATCGCTCAGACACACCTGAACCCTATCTGTCAATTATCTCTTAGCTTTATAAGCACACTGAAAGAACCACCCGGCGCCGCAGTGTCTCACTCGTGTGCCTCGCGTCTTGTTTACAAAGTGTTTTTTCTGTTTACTCTTGCCCGTTTTTCGACCCTGCCTGTTTCCCGGATTTTTCTCTCGTCTTCGCCCCCTGGTACTTCGGCTATTATCGAACTGATTAACGTGTACGACCCTGCATGCTCTCTGGACTTTGTTATAGTACTCACGATTTGGATTTGTTCACCCTCGCTGCTGGATTACTGGATACCGAACCCCCGCCTGGCAAAACGATTCCTCTCAGCCTTCGCATACTTCTCCACAAGCCAGCTTTTCATCCCGTGAGACGAGCACTTCCGCGTTTGATCTCCTCCGCGTTCACGAACTTTGTGAAGATTGTGCGCGCTGTGAGCCGACCTCTAGTTCCATCGAGGAAATCAAGCTGCTTAATCCCGCTGTTCATCCATGACGCGCTGTGCGGCTCGACAGCGAGAGGCGCTCAACTAACCGGAGAGGATTCCCCGTGTCTAGCTTCCGGGTTAGTGGAAACTCCCTCACGTAATAGCCCCGCCCCCTCTCTCATTGCTGGGGGTTTCCCCACTCTCTCATTCCAGTCATTAAGCACACACACTCACTGCTTCTCTCCCCTGCTCCTGCTGCCTCTGCCTTTCTCAGACCTCTGTGTTTCTAATAAATCTCTCAACATCGCCATTTGTTTGCTATTGGGTTCACCCCTGTTCAGCCCCACCGTGACAGTACACTGCGGCCATGACGGACCCAGCAGACATCTTTTACCCACGGCCTAGCCTCCGACCTAAGGTTCAGCTCAGGTCTAGGACCCGTTCCAATGCTAAATTGCGTCATACTGTTGCTCAGCAAAGATCCCTGATAAATGCTCATCAGCAGGACCTCCAGGAAATTTCCCAGACATTATCTCGGTTATCTACCCAGCTTTTACAATTATGTGCTGCTTTTCCATCCACCCTAACACCCTCAGCTCCGCACGCGCCTCGTCTGCCCAATCCCCAGCCATACAATGGTGATGCCAGATCCTGTCGTTCCTTCCTGTCGCAAAGCTCTTTGTTACTCGAGCTCCAGCCATCAACCTTCCCCACTGAACGTTCAAAAGTGGCCTATATTATCACCCTCCTCACAGGAAGAGCCCGTGAATGGGGGACAGCCATTTGGGATGCCAACTATCCTTGCTGCTCCACTTTCAGTGCTTTCACCGAGGAGATGAGGAAAGTATTCGACCGCTCTCACACAGGCCGGGAAGCCGCGAGACGGTTACTGGAGCTTCGCCAGGGTTCCAGATCTGCTTATGACTATGCTGTTGAATTCCGAACCTTGGCTGCCGCCACTCAATGGAGCACCCAGTCCTCGTATGACACCTTCCTGAACGGACTTTCAGATTCAGTCAAGGACCAATTGGCTTCTCAGCAGCTTCCCGAGGACCTAAACGGTTTAATGGATTTAGCAGGACGGGTGGATTCACGCCTCAGAGAAAGGCATCACACACCTAACCATCCCCAATTCAGAGCCAGCATCCCCCTAACTCCACCCACTTCAGCCAGCCCTCCTGCTGTATCCATGCAAGGTGGACGTGCTCGGATCTCTCTGGAGGAACGGCAACGTCGAAGTCAGGTCGGGGCATGCTTTTACTGTGGGAAGATCGGACACCTGCGCCTTCATTGCCCGTTAAAGGAACGACCCCCACCAGTGAACCTGGGCACACTGCAGGGGACGCCCCAAGCGCAGCAGCCTAGTAGCCGCTCACTTTTCCCTGTCATGCTTCTCCTGGATAACCATTCCAGCGTCCTTCACGCTCTCATTCATTCCGGTTCAGACCAGAATTTAATCTGTGCTGCGAAAGTCAAAGAACTGCACGTGCCCACACTTCCCCTGGAATCTCCATTATCAGTCCGCGCCCTCGATGGTACGCTCCTTCCTCCAATTACTCAGCGAACTGCACCAGTCACCCTAAGGACATCGGGTAACCATTCGGAGGAGATTTCATTCCTGGTAATGCAAAGGGCTCAATCCCAGCTAGTCCTCGGGCGCCCCTGGCTCATCCGTCACAACCCACAGATTGATTGGAGGAGTAACTCCATTCTTGGATGGAGCTCCCTCTGTTTGACCTCCTGTCTCAGGTCTGCTCACTGCCCCATGCCCATTTCAGCCCCATCTGAGGAATTCCCTGACCTTTCCAAGGTTCCGCAGGATTATGCTGATCTCAGGATGGTGTTCAGCAAGTCTCGGGCTGTCTCTCTTCCTCCTCACCGCCCCTATGACTGTGCGATCGACCTCCTTCCCAGCACGACTCCTCCCAAGGGACGTCTGTACTCACTCTCCCAACATGAAAGAAAGGCCATGGACAAGTACATCTTGGAATCCCTGGCTGCTGGGATCATCAGACCATCATCATCACCCGCTGGGGCGGGCTTCTTTTTTGTGGCTAAGAAGGATGGGTCCCTACGCCCTTGTATCGATTATAGGGGGCTTAATGATATCACAATCAAGAATCGTTATCCCCTGCCTTTGATGTCCACAGCCTTCGATCTCCTACAGGGGGCCCAAGTCTTCACCAAGCTGGATCTCCGCAGTGCCTACCACTTGGTTAGAATCAGGAAGGGAGATGAGTGGAAGACTGCCTTCAATACGCCGTCTGGCCACTATGAGTACCTGGTCATGCCTTTCGGGCTGGCGAACGCCCCGGCAGTTTTCCAAGCCCTGGTCAATGACGTACTCCGGGATTTCATCAATGTCTTCGCCTTCGTTTACCTGGATGATATTCTCATCTTTTCCTGTTCCTTAGAGGACCATAAGCTCCATGTTCGCCAGGTTCTCCAGAGGCTCCTCGAAAACCAGCTCTTTGTCAAGGCTGAAAAGTGTGAGTTTCACTGTAGCACGGTCTCCTTTCTGGGCTTCATTGTCGCCCCATCTAAGATTCAGATGGACCCTGCCAAGGTTCGAGCAGTAACTGACTGGCCGGCCCCAACCACCCGCAAGGAGCTCCAGCGTTTCCTGGGTTTCGCCAACTTTTACAGGCGGTTCATCCGTAATTATAGCACAGTAGCCGCACCACTCATCTCTATGACCTCTGTCAAGGTCGCATTCACTTGGACTGAGTTAGCCGCCAAGGCATTTAACGAGCTCAAGGAACGTTTCACCTCGGCCCCGATTCTCCTTCAACCCGATCCCTCCTTACAGTTCGTCGTTGAGGTGGATGCCTCAGATTCAGGAGTCGGGGCAGTATTATCACAGAGGTCTGCTAAGGACAACAAGCTACACCCATGTTGTTTTCTCTCTCACCGACTCTCTCCCACAGAGAAGAACTACAATATAGGTGATCGGGAGCTACTGGCAGTGAAGCGCGCACTAGAAGAATGGAGGCATTGGCTAGAAGGATCTGAGGTGCCGTTCCTGGTCTGGACGGACCACAAGAACCTGGAATACCTCAGGACGGCCAAACGCCTCAATTCCCGTCAAGCAAGGTGGTCCCTGTTCTTTTCCCGCTTTAACTTCTCCCTGTCCTATCGCCCGGGTTCTAAGAACACCAAGCCCGACGCGCTCTCCCGTCACTTCTCCCCACTCCAGGATCAAGCTTCCGAGGCCACCATCTTACCCTCTCAATGCCTTGTAGGGATAGCACTTCTGGACATTGAGTCCCGAGTCAGAGCCGCACTCCATCAAGAGCCCAGCCCTCCAGCAACACCCAGGGACAAACTCTTTGTCCCGAGGGCAGAGCGACCCTGTATATTGGAATGGGGGCACAGCTCAAGACTAGCCTGCCACCCAGGAGCAGCTCGCACATTAGCTCTGGTCCAACAACGCTTCTGGTGGCCCACCATGAGGGACGACATCCGCCGCTTTGTGAACGCTTGTGACACATGTACTAGAAGTAAGACCAGCAACAAGCCTCCCGCTGGTCATCTCAGACCTCTTCCTATCCCGCATAGACCCTGGTCCCATATAGCCCTTGACTTTGTCACTGGGCTCCCCGATTCAGAAGGTCACACCTGCGTCCTCACAGTAGTAGACCGTTTTTCCAAGGCTGTTCACTTCGTTCCCCTGCCCGGTCTCCCCACTGCCAAGGAAACAGCGGAACTGTTAATCACTCATGTTTTCCGGCTTCATGGACTCCCGACGGATATCGTATCGGACCGCGGACCACAATTTGCTGCACGTTTCTGGTCGGCCTTTTGTAAGCTGATCGGTGCCACGCCAAGCCTATCGTCTGGATATCACCCACAGACCAACGGCCAGACCGAGCGGGCCAACCAAGACCTTGAAACAGCCCTACGGTGTATGACTTCAAAGGAGCCCCATTCTTGGAATAGGATGCTCCCGTGGATCGAATATGCCCACAACTCCTTGCCTACATCGGCCACTGGCCTCTCACCTTTTCAGTGCTGTCTGGGATACCAACCTCCCCTGTTTCCCTCTCAGGAGGAAGAGGTCTCGGTTCCCTCTGCCCAAGCTGTTCGTCGATGTCGGAAGGTGTGGCTGAAGGCAAGGTCAAGAATCCGCCAGTCTGTCTCAGCCTTTAAACGACAAGCTGACCGACGCCGTTCGAGGGCACCGCCGTACCGAGTGGGCCAAAGGGTCATGCTGTCCTCTCGGAATATCCCCCTCAAGACCACCTCTCGCAAACTATCCCCCAGATTCCTTGGTCCGTTTACCATCATTAGAGTCATCAATCCCTGCACTGTCAGACTTCGTCTTCCTTCCACCATGCGCCGGATAAACCCTTCCTTTCACGTCTCCCAGATCAAACCTCTGGTCTCTTGCCCACTGAATCCACCCGCCCGCCCAGCTCCTCCTCCCCAAATCATCGATGGAGGTGAGGCATTCACTGTACGCAGACTCTTGAAGGTCCGACGACGAGGCAGAGGCCTCCAGTACCTAGTGGATTGGGAGAGTTACGGCCCAGAGGAGAGAAGCTGGATTCCATCCAGATTCATCTTGGACCCATCACTCATTGATGACTTCCACCGCCAACACCCTAACGCACTGGCTAGAACGCCAGGTGGCGTCCGTAGGGGGGGGGGGGTACTGTCACGAGCCACCTAGCTCAACCCAGCACCTCCCGATCCTAAATTCCACTTCGCTTTTTTTTCCCTACTCGCCCACCTATCGCTCAGACACACCTGAACCCTATCTGTCAATTATCTCTTAGCTTTATAAGCACACTGAAAGAACCACCCGGCGCCGCAGTGTCTCACTCGTGTGCCTCGCGTCTTGTTTACAAAGTGTTTTTTCTGTTTACTCTTGCCCGTTTTTCGACCCTGCCTGTTTCCCGGATTTTTCTCTCGTCTTCGCCCCCTGGTACTTCGGCTATTATCGAACTGATTAACGTGTACGACCCTGCATGCTCTCTGGACTTTGTTATAGTACTCACGATTTGGATTTGTTCACCCTCGCTGCTGGATTACTGGATACCGAACCCCCGCCTGGCAAAACGATTCCTCTCAGCCTTCGCATACTTCTCCACAAGCCAGCTTTTCATCCCGTGAGACGAGCACTTCCGCGTTTGATCTCCTCCGCGTTCACGAACTTTGTGAAGATTGTGCGCGCTGTGAGCCGACCTCTAGTTCCATCGAGGAAATCAAGCTGCTTAATCCCGCTGTTGATCCACGACGCGCTGTGCGGCTCGACAGCGAGAGGCGCTCAACTAACCGGAGAGGATTCCCCGTGTCTAGCTTCCGGGTTAGTGGAAACTCCCTCACGTAATAGCCCCGCCCCCTCTCTCGTCGCTGGGGGTTTCCCCACTCTCTCATTCCAGTCATTAAGCACACACACTCACTGCTTCTCTCCCCTGCTCCTGCTGCCTCTGCCTTTCTCAGACCTCTGTGTTTCTAATAAATCTCTCAACATCGTCGTTTGTTTGCTATTGGGTTCACCCCTGTTCAGCCCCACCGTGACATATACATTATACTGTTATACTACACTCTACTGTACTATACATTATACTGTTATACTACACTCTACTGTACTATACATCATACTGTTATAGTCACTGTACTGTACTATACATTATACTGTTATAGTCACTGTGCTGTACTATACATTATACTGTTATAGTCACTGTACTATACATTATACTGTTATAGTCACTGTACTGGACTATACATTATACTGTTATACTACACTCTACTGTACTATACATTATACTGTTATACTACACTCTACTGTACTATACATTATACTGTTATAGTCACTGTACTGTACTATACATTATACTGTTATAGTCACTGTGCTGTACTATACATTATACTGTTATACTACACTCTACTGTACTATACATTATACTGTTATACTACACTCTACTGTACTATACATTATACTGTTATAGTCACTGTACTATACATTATACTGTTATAGTCACTGTACTGGACTATACATTATACTGTTATACTACACTCTACTGTACTATACATTATACTGTTATACTACACTCTACTGTACTATACATTATACTGTTATAGTCACTGTACTGTACTATACATTATACTGTTATAGTCACTGTGCTGTACTATACATTATACTGTTATAGTCACTGTACTATACATTATACTGTTATAGTCACTGTACTGGACTATACATTATACTGTTATACTACACTCTACTGTACTATACATTATACTGTTATACTACACTCTACTGTACTATACATTATACTGTTATAGTCACTGTACTGTTCTATACATTATACTGTTATAGTCACTGTACTATACATTATACTGTTATAGTCACTGTGCTGTACTATACATTATACTGTTATAGTCACTCTACTGTACTATACATTATACTGTTATAGTCACTGTACTGTACTATACATTATACTGTTATAGTCACTGTGCTGTACTATACATTATACTGTTATAGTCACTGTACTGTACTATACATTATACTGTTATAGTCACTGTGCTGTACTATACATTATACTGTTATAGTCACTGTACTGTACTATACATTATACTGTTATAGTCACTCTACTGTACTATACATTATACTGTTATAGTCACTCTACTGTACTATACATTATACTGTTATAGTCACTGTACTGTACTATACATTATACTGTCATAGTCACTGTACTATACATTATACTGTTATAGTCACTGTACTGTACTATACATTATACTGTTATAGTCAATCTACTGTACTATACATTATACTGTTATAGTCACTCTACTGTACTATACATTATACTGTTATAGTCACTGTGCTGTACTATACATTATACTGTTATAGTCACTGTACTATACATTATACTGTTATAGTCACTGTGCTGTACTATACATTATACTGTTATAGTCACTGTACTGTACTATACATTATACTGTTATAGTCACTCTACTGGACTATACATTATACTGTTATAGTCACTGTACTGTACTATACATTATACTGTTATACTACACTCTACTGTACTATACATTATACTGTTATAGTCACTGTACTGTACTATACATTATACTGTTATAGTCATTGTACTATACATTATACTGTTATAGTCACTGTACTGTACATTATACTGTTATAGTCACTCTACTGGACTATACATTATACTGTTATAGTCACTGTACTGTACTATACATTATACTGTTATACTACACTCTACTGTACTATACATTATACTGTTATAGTCACTGTACTGTACTATACATTATACTGTTATAGTCACTGTACTGTACTATACAATATACTATGCTACGCTATACTGTATTATACTATACTGTACTGTAGTATGCAACATTGTGCTATATAATACTATACTATTTTGCACTGTACTGTACTACACAACCTTATACAACAACACTATACTATAATGTACTGTAGTATACTATGCTGTTACAATATTATACACCACACTATACCATACTGTACTAAACATTTAACAACACTGTGTATATTTTGTTCTGTGTCCTATAACAGTGTGTTTTATCACTGATCAGCAAAAACCAAACAGAATGAAGGGAGAAGGTTTTCTGCAGAGATGAAAAAAGCTGAAGCGATCTTTTTTTAAAGCGCGGCAGTAAAATCAGAGCCGTGTGTGAATGCAGCACGCTGCGACGACTCTAATGGCTTTTTGGGTTAAACTGCACCACACTGACCTCTGAGCTCATTCAGCTGTATGATCTAATGCCCTCCGAACATCATTCAGCACTTATACAGGCACGCTAAAGGTGGAGGGAGGGAAATACACAATTACAGAGAAATACTCTTACCTTATTTCAAAAACAGTCATTACAAACGAGCTTTCAGACATCTGAGAGGGTAAGAATGAGGTCAGGGAACAGAAAAACATTTCAGTACTGGCGCTGGAGATATTACATCATCCCCGTTAAGGGCGTTCTTCTAGAGGCCCAGCGGTTTATCCCAGAGTTTTCAGAGAAATAATCCTCGGACTGAAACTTAATCTGATTTAAGTCTCCTCATGAAAGTGTTAGTAAAGATGAAGGGGGGAAAAATGTTGTTAGAGTCTTCACATGATACCTCTGTTTTCCAAAACCAGGAAAGAATTTAGGTAGAAAAAAATGGGTTTTGATTTTTTTACACTCACTTTCTGACTTACAGTGAAAATTAAACACAAACTTTAAATGGTTTTTGTCTTGTTGTAAAGTGTATGATACTAAGGTTTGTAAATCAGAAATAAGGGTTTAGTAATGCACTGTATTTGAAATATAAAAATTTCAAAATTTATCAGTCACTGTTAAGTACTGTACGGTTGATTATTTTCCTAAACAGCGTGTCCCTGAGTGTTTTATTCCTCTTACACCACAGCAAATTACCCATAATTTCTCATAAAAAAATTAAATACATTTTATCCATTTATAGTTGTAACCAGTATGTTGTCGCCCTGCTGTCGTTTACGTTATAGCAGCTATAAACACTTGTTTCCTTACCGGTGACACTGGAGACTCCATCCATAAAAATGGGACCAGTGGTAGATCAGTGGTTAAGGCATTGGACTACGGTTCGGAAGATCCCAGGTTCAAACCCCACAACCACCAAGTTGCCACTGTTGGGCCCTTGAGCAAAAAGCCCTTAACCCTCAACTGCTCAGATGTGTAATGAGATAAAAATGTAAGTCGCTCTGGATAAGAGCGTCTGCCAAATGCCTAAATGTAAATGTAAATAAAAATGCTAAACATTGCCAAACTTCACCATATTAATGATGAAATTTTTTATTGTCATTGGTGCACAAGGCACTGTGCACGTCCCTGTGAAGGAGCCGTTACTATGGAAACCATAACATATCAGAGTGAGTGCATGAATATAAACCTGCGCTATCGTGAGAGCCGCTGTTAGAGAGAATTAATCAACAAGGAAATTCAACAGAGCTGTGAAATAAAGAAAACATTATTCAGACTTCTTGTGCTTCTTTCTTGTGGTGAGGAAGTTTAGCGATGAGAAAGTTCACATGAAAGAAGTTTCTTGCTCTGTTTGGGTTTTTGAGGTAATCAGAGGTAAAAGCAGTAGGACGAAAGTTATTACGTACCTCGCTTGTCTCGAAGTAAAGGTTGGTTAAAAAAGACAAACTGATTTAGCGTCTCCTCCGAGTGCTCAGGAACCGAGTGTGTTTATTTTACTGCACCGGGCTGGAACTCTAAGTGGCTGGGATTCTTTAACATAAGATAGTTTATTTCAGAGTCTTAAACTAAATTTTTAAACAGATTTTTTGAAAAGTTGTAGTTTAGTGAAAAAGTAACTGATTCATGTAAAAAGATTCACGATGGCTGATGTTAAATTCATATCCATATCCTTCCTATTAGTATCTCCTAAGTTCACCGAGCAGGTACATCATGTTTCGCTGTTTTAAAGCAATTCGCTATATACTTGATAATGTTAAAAATAACGTCACAAAGTGCTACTAGTATGTCAGGAAATGCTACTGCAGATAAATGCATACTGGCTACACCAGGACCATCCAAATATACAGGGGGGAGATAATGAAAAAATAACACAGACTGTAACTATACATTTGTACTACTGTAACTATACATTTGTACTACTTCTGGCAAGGTAGGATTAGGAGTTTTTCGTTTTTCGTAAAAAATGATTAATAAACATGTTATGAGAGAGAGAAATATATAGAGAGAAATAGAGTAATATAAATTGTGAGAAAGAGAAAAAAAGAAATAAGGAGAGAGAATTTCATTGTGATCCGAGACAAACTTAGTGTTTTTGTTTGTTTGTTTTTCTCTCCTTTTCTGCATCTGTTAATGCTTCAAAAAATGACACGGTCACTTATTTGCAAGAAAACTATATTGGATTACAATATTGGAGATTATTGTAAGTGAACCAAACATCTGGAACTGCTTAAGAGGAACGTGAGGTAAGAGGTGAGTGTTAAAGTTTCAGGATGTTTAATTCTTATGAAGCGAGTCAGAGCAGCTGTGTGTTTATTATCGGCTCGTTAGAAACACTTCTAAACTCAAGAGTGAAAAGATTAAACATACAGCAGATTAAAAAAATAATAATAAAAAAAGTACTGTGTTAGCAAAGAAATGTAGATAATGATGATGTCAGTCTTCAATAAAGCTGTAAATGATTTAAAGAGGGATTATATCAAAGAAGCTGAAGTGCAAACTCAAGTCTATATAAAGCTCAAATAATCCAGATAATTACTTTACAATAAGAGAATAATAGAATCGAACGGTTTTTACACTATTACAAATTATTATTATTATTATGATGATGATGATGATGATGATGGAGAGTTTTCGTTTCTGATCTACCCTGTACAGAGGAATAAACTGCACTCCTCCATCACTTCTACCTGAGAAATAATTCATTACTTGAATATTTCAGAATCATTACTAAATTAACATTTAAGTGATACATATTTAAAACGAGTTACCTAGCAACGTCCAATCAGAATCCGTGTTCCTCTCCAGAATAGGAGGAATATTTTGATTGATAAATAGCCAGAGGAAAAATTAATTCAACATCGTCTGTCCAATGTGAACGGCTGTTGGGCTTAAGGCTATAGAAACCGCTCCCTCTACAGGTCTAATGGGTTACTACAGTAGGAAACAGTAAAAGCTCACTATACTCTATACAGGGCGTATAAAGCATATAAAAACATACCATATCACATTCTCTATAATAAATATACTGTATATTACTGTATCGTATACAACCAATCGACATCGCTCATCTACGTCCACTAAGCAGCAGTCGCCAGCAACCTGTGAGATATCAAAAACTTTCCAAAGAGAAGCTCTGGCATGAAGTCCAGTCCAGTGCAGAACATCGCAGCATGACATTCAGGTCTATAAAGCTCCAGCTGTGTAAATATAGAACAGCGTGATACATGGAATTACAAAACGTCAAGAACCGAGGAAGATGTGAACTTAAAAAAAAAAAAAAAAAAGTCTGAATCAGGTTTAGGTCTCAGATGGAAACGGTGTCACTTGTTGTAAGGTTTAGAAGTTCAGAAGAACGGGAGGTTAATAGTGATGTCTCCTCCAGCTGAGCGAGCGCCTCCTCTTCCTCTTCCTGTGGCTCTGCTCTCTCCTCTCAGGCCAGGGGAAGCCGGCGGCCGCCGCACACTCAGGCTCTTCATAATCATCGCTCTCCGAGTCGTCATCGGGAGCCGGACAGCTGAGCTCGGGAAAAACCTCGCCGAGCTTGGAGAAGAAGAAGGTCTGGAGACTGCGGCCGGCCTGAGCAACTTCTGAATCCGGCTGAAGGTGAAGAGAAGAAAGAGAAGACGTTCAGAGAGAGAAGGAGGGGGGAGAGGAGGGGAGAGAGAGAGAGGGAGAGAGTGGGGAGAGAGGGAGAGAGAGAGTGGGGAGAGAGGGAAGAGGAGGGGGTAGACAGGGAGTGGGAGAGAGAGGGGGAGAGAGAGAGAGGGGGAGAGAGAGAGAGGGGGAGAGAGAAGATCTGGCTGAAGGAGAGAGAACAGACACACAGCTTTTTAAAGGTGAGATTTCGATTCAAATGCAGCTCCTGTGATCGATGTTTTCTCCTAAAGCCACGCCCCCCAAACACATTCAGTTCAGAGTGCATGTTGGTGCAAGAGGGCGGCGCTTCCTGAAATTACAGGAAATAACAAACTGATGTTTGATGTCAGGGGTCCACATCATGTCATGTTTCTCATCTTTACTTATAATGATCATTTACATCTGCATTTCCTCTTCCAGCTGTTTTGCTCTGTCACTCTGGACAAAAGAAACAGCTGAAAGACCAGAGACTTCCATCAGAAGCACACACGGCCCACCGTGCAGAAACTCTTTAGCTTTATTTCATTTCCACGTGAACGTGCAGCGAGCCGGATGATGCAGCGTGCACAGACTCAGTAACACGACCTCTAAAGAGTTAAGTGAACAAACTCGGTCGGTTTATTTTTAGCGTGTTATTGTCACACAGGAAATAAAAGAGCAGCAGAATCAGAATGCATGCACCAATTGCACAAGAGCACGAGTACTGAAGAAATCAAACAGCGATACAACGGATCAATGCGCGAGGCACTCACGTAGTTAAACTTGGCACAGTTTTTAAACATCAGCAGGACGTCGGTGACGAACTCTCGGACCGAGCTGTAGTGAGCCGAGCTGCTCTTCTTCAGTCTGCTCCGGATGATAGACAAGTCCATGGGCCTCTTAATGATCTGATAATAATGACGAGCCTGAGACAGAAAATTAAAATAAATGAATGAATGAAACTGCACTATTGATGCTCTGTTCTGTCCTTCTGGGAGACTGAGAGCTTTAAACCTACCAGTGGACTGACGGGTTCGTGGAACGGAGCGCTCAGGATGTTGCTGTAGATCAGCAGCGTGAGCTTCTCACATTTCTGTACAATAAACACACAGATATTAAATCATTACAGCACTCGCGTTACACCATCCCAGCTCACTTTACTGAAAACACAATTACTCCACAATTTATCTGACTTTTACACCACATCACTGTTTCATTCTGCACTCTGATTGGTCAGAAGGTGGTGATTAATTCTCTCTAACAGCGGCTCTGACAGTAGCGCAGGTTTATATTAATGCGCTGCCTCTGATACAATATGGTTTCCATAGTAACAGCTCGTTCCCAGGACGTGTATAGCGCGCACTCCCTTGATGCTAAAAGCTGAAAAGGTAAAGTTTAATAGTGAAATAATCATCGCTCTCCGAGGTCAGAGGTAAGCTGGAACGTGTGAGAAGGTTTCCCACATTTTTATGATAGAGGATATTACACTCTAATTATTTTTATTTGTCTTAATCTGAAGATCGAGAGAGTAAAGAGTCTGGTGTGGAGACGAGTGTTTATAGCTGCTATAGCGTAAGTGAGAACAGGAACTCACTCTTTTCATGTACATTAAATATAACTGCGAATGAATACAATGTATGATGTGTTGTTCTTTAAATAAAAGCACTTGGGAACATGCTGTGGGAAAAGAATCATCTTTCGCGTCAGGCCGCAGCACACCGCCCCATAGCTGATTATTTTCCTATGACAGCACGCCCCCAAGTGTTCAACAGCTTACAGTCTCCTTATTTTTAACTTCAGAAACAGATCAGATTCAGGACAGATGTTGCTCAGCATCTGCCCTCTTACCCTCAGGTCACATGGTGACAGTGCAGATGGCGGCGTGTGCGCGGGCAGCCGGGAGTCCTCGCAGTCATACTCCGCCTCCGGCCGCTGCGCGTCTCTGCACAGACTGCACACCCAGTCGCCCCTACAGGAACAAAAGGAGAAACGTCGGCTCAGCTGCAGACGAGGTGGAGAAGAGATCAGAGAGGTGAGACTGGAGGAAACCTTACGTGGGAAAGCTGAGGAGAGAGGGCACGTGGCAGGTCAGGTGGAAGACCTTGGGGCAGCGGTCGCAGCACAGCAGCTCGCCTCCGATGGAGCAGACGGCGCAGAAGTCCTCGCTCTCCATCTCCTCGCTGTCCTGCTCGACCGCGCCCACCCTGGGACGCTCCTGCTGCTCGCTCGCGCCAGCGCCGACTCGCTCCGCCTCCCACTCACACTCCTGATCCAGATTCAGAGTCACTTCAGCAGTGGAGTCTGCATCGGATTCCAGCTCATGCTCGGACTCTCCGGAAATCTCTGGAACCTGCTCGCACTCCAGGTCTGATTCTGAGTCCAGTTCGATTGGCGCTTCGGATGTGGAACTCGGATCCGATTCCGCTTGAAGTTCCGACTCCACTTCCACGTCTGAACCGAAGTCAGCTTCCGGTGTGGATTCCGGCTGCGAGTCAGACACCGGCGCTGATCTGGGCTCAGGCGGATTGGGATCAGAAACATGATTAGAGTCAGGTGGTGTGGAAGCGTCAGGTTCGCTGGACTGGACCGGTGCAGTACTGGGTTCTGAACATTCCTGGTTTTTGTTGCACATCTCCTGTATTGATGACTCTGAATTGACAGCTGCTGTGCTGATTGGAAGATGTTCTGCTAACTGTGGCTCACACCCATCCTCCACCTCCATCCTCTGTCCTGGATCTTCACTGGATTCCTCCTTCAATAAAACCAAACAGTCATCAGACTTTCTTACAGAAGAGACACTTTTTGAGAATCTGCTGTTGTTGAGAATCTCACCTCAGCAATAAGTTCTCTTTCCAGCTCCTGAGCCATGATACCTTCACACTTCAGTCTTGAGTCAGCTGGAGGAGCCATGCTGTGGTGTCCCTGTGGTGGACATTTGGACACCAGGATCTTCAGCCGTTCCAGACACACAACTGGGACCTTCGAACCGTCAGGAGCTTTGCTGCTATTAAAGAGAAAACATAACAAAAACCTTGAGCTGTTTATAGGAGGCATCTGCAGGGGCTTTCCAAAAGCTCTAAAAGGTTCTACCTGGTGTCCTGAGCGTTTCTTGATGCACTGCATTTATCTGGAGACGTACAGCTGGTATTTTCATAAGAATATGCGTAGGCGCTTTCTGAAAAAGATGTGCACGCCAATGCAGAGCCAGAGTCAGACAGCATTTTATAACAATTGGTCTGGAACATGTCAATAAAATGTCCTGTAGGAAGACTGTAACGTGTCTGTACCTGGCTCAGACTTGTAGACTGTCTGAGAGGAACCATCACGGCTGTCTGGATGAAGCCGGATCATCCCGTCCTCTGGAGTTTCTTCAGGAGAACTCGTGTAGTCCGGCTTGGGCAAAAAAACAAAAACAAATAATATTTGACTAACATGCAAAGAACAAAAGGCTTCAGTCACCTCGGCGAGAGCTGGACCACAAACCAGGAAGTTTCAGTTTGAGTAAACATCTACAGAAAGCCAGAGAGCGTGAGTAACGCAGGAACACGACGTGTCTGAGTCTAAAACCCTGAAGAACACGATAACTTCAGACAGAAGTGTAGAGAAACTCCTCGACACATTAAACATAAAGTCCTGCTCGTGTCTCAGATCTACACAGCCTGTGTATTCAGTGTGTCTTCAGGAGGTGATGATAGAGTGTGTGTGTGTGTGTGTGTGTGTGTGTGTGTGTGTGTGTGTGTGTGAGAGAGAGAGTGCTGCTTGGTTTTCTGATCGGTGACTTCATGTCCAGTTTGTAATACCTCATGATCTCATTCTCTTCTCATTATTGATATTCTTGTCCTGCAGAAACGCGCCGATTGTCCCCTCGCGGAAATGTCCGTGTTCATTATCTTAAAACTGCGTCCACAATGTTTTTCTCTTTCTTTTCACTTCATCAGTTTATTTAGTCTTGAAGGTTTTCATATCAGTTATATTGTGTTTATTTTTGTATTTCCTCGTCTGTTGTCTCTGTGTAATGAGACATTTTTCTTGACCTTTGCCCCCTGACGAAGGTTAGCGTGAGCTGAAACACGCGGGTCAGGTTTTAATGTTGCCTCGCCGTGACCTTTCTGAGCAGGACCGAGCCTCACTTTATCTCGTCTGCTATTTAAACACTCCACACCGGCGCTCTTACTAATCACACACACACACACACACACACACACACACTGATTAATTAATTTATTTGTATTTATTTATTGAGGTTCCTGACCCTGACCCTCTCTCTCTCTCTCTCTCTCACACTGACGCTCCTCACTGCACTTTGTTCTTCACGAGTGTTTAAAAGTTGTAAATATAGAGACACTACATTAGATTATTATTTGATACTTTTTATTAATTTCAGGAAGTGAAACGTGTGAGTTGCATCTGTGTTTAGATCAAATAATTATTTGATAATTTTTTTTTACAATATCAATACATTTTTGTCATGATTGCAGTTTTTACAGATTAAATAAAAAGAAAGTTCAGGAGGATTAGGAGCAAAAGGAGTCCACATTAAAACACTAATTTAAATAATACAGTTTAAATAAATCGTACCAAGACAATAACATTTTTCTTTTTAGGATATTTAGGATATTTATCATTGTAAAAACAAAACAAAAAATAAACTTACATTCATATGAATATATAACTATATATGACCATAAATATGAAAAAACAAGACAGACAGAGAACAGATGATCTGTTAAATGCTAATATTAAGAAAATAAATTAAAATGTAGTTTAATCTCCATACTGACTAGATAATGTTAGATTAATTAACTTTTTTTTCACTTAATATATCTTTATAAATATAATTTTTTTCATAGAAGGTGTTGACAAATTTTTTATTTCAGAATGACAGGAATATATTATTATTATTATTATTATTATTGAAACTGCTCTAAATCCCAGCCGGTGTGTGTGTGTGTGTGTGTGTGTGTGTGTGTGTGTGTGTTTACCTGTTCCTGGGCCGCAGTTCCTCGGCTCTGATTAGCCCCGAGAGAGCGTGTTCCATACGCAGCGCCGCCCGCCGCTCCCGGTTCTGCGGAGACGCCACACACTCCGGTTCTGCTCTCCGGGCTCTCGGCGCTCACTTCACACCCCGTGTCCTGCAGCAGCATGTCCGTGGCTCCGGAGTTTCTCTGTGAGGAAAAGGTCCGCTCTCATTAGCATCACTAAGCTAACAGCTAACAGTCACGATCACGCTTAACCCTGACACGAGTGTCATAGCAACAGCAGTGCGCAGTGAGGAGGAGACTAGCGCCGCGGCGTTCCTCTCTGTGCTGGAGCGAGTGTTTACAGCGTGTGTCTCCACATCTCACACTAACACCTGAGAGACTCCTCTCTCTCTCTCTCTCTCTCTCTCTGTGTCTCTCTCTCGTGTGAGACGCTTACAGAAACACTCCAGCGGCTGCACGCTGACTAATGCAGAAGTAATTCAGGCTGCTTCCTCTTCACACTTTGTTTCTTTCTCTTTCTTTCTCTCTTTTCCCGTCTCTCTCCTGGATAATGAATGAAGTTTAAACGTCTTTGAAGAAATGCATCAGGCCGTGTAAAGCGCATCTGCGTGTGTGTGAGTGTGGGTGTGTGTGTGGGTGTGTACGGAGTAGGTAGGAGGTCACAAACACTTCTAAGCTGCACTGAACATAACCAACAAACTGACTCTGAGTTTCTCAATAAACATCTAAATAAATAAACAAAATCCTGAAATATTAATGACTTTCTGTAATTTTATGTGACCACACACTACAAGATCATAAACATATTTTAAGATTTTTTTTTTATTATATTAAAGTAAAGAGAGTACTGTATATGAGTGTCGGTGGTGTGTGTGTGTGTGTGTCCCTCAGGGTTCGGTGTTGAGCTCAGGAACTGATTTAAAACTGAAACATATTCACTGTTTTAACTTTAACACATCTGTCTTTATTTAGCAGCTTTACAGCCAGTGCAGGTGTGGAGACGTTACTGTGCCTTGTTATTGTTGTTGTGTGTGTGTGTGTGTGTGTGTGTGTTTATGTGTGATATGAAGGTGATATCTCTAAGCAGAAGTCACGGTGAAAATGCATTAAACAAACAAGCTTTATAATAAAAACTGATTCAGTGTTCTCCCTCTCTTACACACACACACACACACACACACACTTCCTCTCGTTCTCTCTCGCTCTTTTCACTCACTCACTTTGTCTTTATTTCCCTCTCTCTCATGATCTCTCTCTCTCTCTCTATGATGATGTTTCAGGTGGAATGTACAGAGAGAGAGAGAGCCAGCGTGAGAGAGCGGAGGTGTGGACCATACGAGAGTGTGAACGAAGCTGCTGTGTGTGTGTGTGTGTGTCTGTTTATGTGTGTGTGTGTTTGTTTGTGTGTGTGGCGTGAGGAGGCTAAGCCGTGTGGTTGAGGTGTGAACTTTGCAGAGAGAGAGAGACCTGCAGCGGCTGGATGGAGGCTGTGGTTAGTGGTGCAGGCGCTGCAGAGCTCGTTGCACACACACACACACACACACACATACACACACATCTCTGACCCCTCCATCTACTCACCCCATCCTCATCCGTCTGCGCTGAGACACGCCGCTCCTCGCCACTGTCCACGTCCGGAGGATCTTCGAGCTGATCCGCGGGACGCTCTGGGCCGCTCCGGGCCTGGAACTCGCTCGGCGTCTCAGCAGCCGGGCTCCGCCGCGCTGACTCGGCCTGCGTGGAATTCTGGGACGTGTGAGCTTGGGCCGCAGCATCAGCATCCCAGTGCCTCTGCAGACTCGGAGGAGAACTGCAGCTGGGTTCCTGAGTGTGCGGTACAGAATACTTGTCCAGTGGGTGCGGGTACTTCTCCAGAGGGACGGACGGAGCCGGTCGGCAGTGCAGGCAGCAGAGCTGGTGTTGGCAGAAGGACTGGTAGCTGCAGTCTGTCTCTCGGAGCGGATAACACAGAGACGGCACGGACACGCAGGGGACTGGCTGAGGTCTCAGGATGGCGGGCCGGGCCACGCCCTCAGTGTACGCGCGACTCCCTCCCTCAACACTCAGCTGACCTACAGAGTTAAAACACAAACACAAAGAGAACAATGGAGCTGCAAATGTCCAGATGTGTGACATGTTAAAGGACGCAGCGTCTCTGTCCTGACTTTAGATTATGTGCTGGCACTGAATGAAGCTTCAACCAATTCCTTCATCACTAAACAAATAAATAAATAAACAAATAACCATGTTCTGTTTACTGCATTTGAGTTTGTTTGTTGTTTCTTGTTCTACTCACCCAGAGTGGAGATCTGTTTGGTCCAGAAGCTGGCGTCCCAGTTGAACTTGATCTTGAGAGGAGCCCAGGTCTCAGAGTGGATCAGTGGCTCCAGGAGCTGCTGCATCTGAAGAGCGATCTGAAGAATCACAGTTACAGAATATCACTTAATAAAGATGACCAGAACTAAACACAGACGCAACTCACACGTTTCACTTCCTGAAATTAAACAGAGACTTTTCATTTCACACGCAGGACATTTTTAACAATTTACACAAAGTGGCGTTACACGCTGGTGATGCGCTGCAAAGAACAACAGAAAGTGAAATATACTGTACATGAATCTCAACAAACCTGTCTTTAATTTCTCAAAATAAGATTACAAACAAAACAAATATTAGATTCTTTGATTCTAGCCAAATGTGACTAAAATTACAACCAAAAACATCTTGTTTAATTGACAGATCAGTTTGTTGGAAAATAAATTTTAAAAAAATTAGCTGAATGATCTGTCATAATTTCAGTAACATTTGGCTAGAAATAAGTTTAATAATCTTATATATTTCACTAACATGCTAAGATTTTATACTCGTACACTCTGACAGAGACCCAGTACATCTGATAAAATGCTCTACTACATTCTTCATGCAGCGCTCTCGTGTAGAGAAAGATCCGGATCCGTGTCAGAGGGAAAAACCGGTCACTCTGGGGGGAAACGTGAAACGCAATACACAAACGGTGCAGCGAGTCATTATTGACATGAGAACAACACGCCACACTGACTAGCAAAAACGTCACTGCAGTGCTAGAGTCAACGTTCATCAGGATAAATGAGGTGGAGAACATCAGGATGAATGAGAAGGAGAACATCAGGATGAATGAGGAGGAGAACATCAGGATAAATGAGGTGGAGAACATTAGGATGAATGAGGATGAGAACATCAGGATAAATGATGAGGAGAACATCAGGATAAATGATGAGGAGAACATCAGGATAAATGAGGAGGAGAACATCAGGATGAATGAGGAGGAGAACATCAGGATAAATGAGGAGGAGAACATCATGATAAATGAGGAGAACATCAGGATAAATGAGGATGAGAAGATCAGGATGAATGAGGAGAAGAACATCAGGATAAATGAGGAGGAGAACGTCAGGATAAATGATGAGGAGAACATCAGGATGAATGAGAAGGAGAACATCAGGATGAATGAGGAGGAGAACATCAGGATAAATGAGGAGGAGAACATCATGATAAATGAGGAGAACATCAGGATAAATGAGGATGAGAAGATCAGGATGAATGAGGAGAAGAACATCAGGATGAATGAGGAGGAGAACATCAGGATGAATGAGGTGGAGAACATCAGGATAAATGAGGAGGAGAACATCAGGATAAATGAGGAGAACATCAGGATAAATGAGGAGGAGAACATCAGGATGAATGAGGAGGAGAACATCAGGATGAATGAGGAGGAGAACGTCAGGATGAATGAGGAGGAGAACGTCAGGATGAATGAGAAGGAGAAAATCAGGATAAATGATGAGGAGAACATCAGGATGAATGAGGAGGAGAACATCAGGATTAATGAGGAGGAGAACGTCAGGATTAATGAGGAGGAGAACGTCAGGATGAATGAGGAGGAGAACGTCAGGATGAATGAGGAGGAGAATGTCAGGATGAATGAGGAGGAGAACATCAGGATGAATGAGGAGGAGAACATCAGGATGAATGAGGAGGAGAACATCAGGATGAATTATGAGGAGAACATCAGGATAAATGAGAAGGACAACGTCAGGATGAATGATGAAGAGAACATCAGGATGAATGAGGAGGAGAAAGTCAGGAGGAATTAGGAGAACATCAGGATGAATGAGGAGGAGAACATCAGGATGAATGAGGAGGAGAACATCAGGATGAATGAGGAGGAGAACATCAGGATGAATTATGAGGAGAACATCAGGATAAATGAGAAGGACAACGTCAGGATGAATGATGAGGAGAACATCAGGATGAATGAGGAGGAGAACATCAGGATGAATGAGGAGGAGAACATCAGGATGAATTATGAGGAGAACATCAGGATAAATGAGAAGGACAACGTCAGGATGAATGATGAAGAGAACATCAGGATGAATGAGGAGGAGAAAGTCAGGAGGAATTAGGAGAACATCAGGATGAATGAGGAGGAGAACATCAGGATGAATGAGGAGGAGAACATCAGGATGAATGAGGAGGAGAACATCAGGATGAATTATGAGGAGAACATCAGGATAAATGAGAAGGACAACGTCAGGATGAATGATGAGGAGAACATCAGGATGAATGAGGAGGAGAAAGTCAGGAGGAATTAGGAGAACATCAGGATGAATGAGGAGGAGAACATCAGGATGAATGAGGAGAACAACGTCAGGATGAATGAGGAGGAGAACATCAGGATGAATTATGAGGAGAACATCAGGATAAATGAGAAGGACAACGTCAGGATGAATGATGAGGAGAACATCAGGATGAATGAGGAGGAGAACATCAGGATGAATGAGGAGGAGAACATCAGGATAAATGCCGTGTACTGAATGTTTATCCTGCTGTTAGTATTGTTTATCCATATTCAGTTATTACTTTATCATGTTTACTAATAATCACAAAAAGCCAAACGATTAGGGGTTTAACGCAGCAGGAACAAAGAAACTGATAAAACTATAAAACACATTTAATACTTTTAATTATGCGCATAATTAAGCCTCCATTTAAATCCATTCTTCGGCTTTCTCCACTTCTCTGATTATAACCCCGCCCCGGAGTGTAAGAAGAAGAAGAAGAAGAAGAATATTCAATTATTGTCACATGTACTTTTTACAGCACAGCGAAATTTCTTCTTCGCATATCCCAATTAGGAAACTGGGGTCAGAGCGCAGGGTCAGCCAGATTACAGCGCCCCTGGAGCAGATAGGGTTAAGGGCCTTGCTCAAGGGCTCAACAGTGGCAACTTGCCGATGCTGGGGTTCGAACCCCCGACCTTCCGATCAGTAACCCAGAAACCCACAGCCTTAACCGATTGAGCCACCACTGCCCTGTAAGTGAGGCCAGTGACGGTCACTGCATTTCAGCACATCATGAGTGTGACACAGGGGTGAAAGTGAAAAGCGTTTAAAATCATCTTTTTTTAAATAATGGATTGTTTTGTGCATATCTGTGTTAGTGTATTGTATAAAATAAATAAACACTCATCATCTATACCACTTAATCCTGTATTCAGGGTTGCAGGGGCGGAGCCTATCCCAGGAGATTTAGGGCACGAAGCGGGGTACACCCTGGGCAGGTGCCAATCCATCGCAGGGCACACACACACACACACACACACACACACACACACAAACACACACAATTTGGGAATGCCAATTAGCCCAAGTTGGCCTACTGTGAGAGAACATGCACACTCCATGCACACAGAGACGGGAATCAAACCCAGACCCTGGAGGTGCGAGGCGACAGTGCTAACCACTACACCACCGCGCTGCCTAATAAATAAACAAAAAATAAATAAACAAATAACAGGCTGAAGAAATGAGCTTAAATAAAAGAACGGTTCAACTCTCTCCTAAGCTCTTTGTGTGTGTGTGTGTGTGTGTGGAGTTTGCATGCCCGGTCTCCCATGGGTTTCCTCAGGGTCCTAACTCATGTAGTGTATACTGACTGGTGTTTCTGAATTGCTCATAGTGTGTGTGTGTGTGCGCGTGCCCTGTAGTGAGTTGTCATCCCACCCAAACCTCAAACCAGGGTGTATCCCTCCGTGCACCCCGAGATCGCTGGGACAATCTCCAGGATAAGCGCTATAGTGAACAGATAGACGGATAAAATAAATGTAACAGCTGTGCTTCAGGGCGTGGCACCACCTTGTCCTCAGGTCAAACGTGTGTCCCGCATGTCACGTTTTCCCCGACATGTGATTACATTTCTCTCTCCAAACCCTTTAATCGTACCAGTTCTTTGCTGAACAGCAGCGGGTTCCTCCTGTGATGCGCCACCGCCCAGGTGATGAAGTTCTGCACGTGCTCCAGCTGGCTACAGAGCTCTATCGCCCCCTGCAGCTGGTCCTCCAGATGCTGCTTAAACCCGCTGGAGATGCTCTGTACGGAGACAAAGACACTCATGCAGCTAAAAACCAAAATAGTACTGAATATACCTCTGCTTTCATGCAACATTAAACAAGGATGACATGATCTTCTGCACGCTCCATCTACGTCCACGGTCAGCTGTGCGCTCCGAGAGGAGAAGACAAAGAGAAGAAAATGGAGGAGAAAGTAATTACCTCCAGTTGCTCTATTAATAGGTTGGCCCGCTTGTTCAGCTCGTTCATCATTATCATCTTGGCCATTTTAATCTGGTTCTCAGCCTTCCTCTGTGTGATCTTTACGCTGTGTAGTCTGTAAAAAATAAAACACAGGAGAGGATTGAACACTGGATGGAGGAGGAACGTCAGGATGTGATGGTGTGGACCAGAGGTGTCAAGTAACGAAGTACAAATACTTCGTTACTTTACTTAAGTAGAAATTTTGGGTAGCTATACTTTACTGGAGTAATTATTTTTCAGCCGACTTTTTACTTCTACTCATTAAATTTTTAAGCAATTATCTGTACTTTCTACTCATTACATTTTAAAAATAGCCTCGTTACTCTATTTTTAAGATCAGACCGCGCACCCCAGCCCCCCCCCGCCGTTGCATGATCAGAACGCGCAACCCCCCCCCCCCCCCCCCCCCCCCGTCGCATGATCAGATGATCCTGAGACGTCAGCGGATGATCCTGAGACGTTCCTCCTCATTAACGTTAAACTCAGGCTCTGGATTTGACGTGGTGTTGATTAGATGCTGATGGATGGACAGCCTGAAGGTCTGCTGCATTATCTGGTGAAATTACGACTGATGGATGACTTTCAGTGCTGCTGTGTATCTATAAGTGAAACTGTATCTGTCCATCACGTCGTCGGAGCCTCCAGTGTGAGAAGCTCCAGGTTTGTGTCAGATGAGGAGCTCAGATGTCTCGAGACTAAAGAAAACATGTGCTGGTGTTTAAAAGTCGTCTGTGGTCCTGGTCCTCACCTGCCCTGAATCTGCTTGGCGGTGTTCTCCACAGCTGATCTCTTCTCCTCCACCCGAGCCATCAGGTTCTCCAGAAGCCAGCGCTGATCCTGTAAAGCCTTGCCAACGTGGACCAGCCTGCGGACCAAAGCAATTCGAGATTAATTAAGCGTTAATTATTATTACCAAATGATAGGTCTAACAGGTTCTGCAGTAAATCAGGCTGGAGATCAGGAACACTGGAGAACCTTAAGAACATTCACATCTACTTCATAAATAAAACGGAACCCTCTGAGATGAGACAGAACAACATCCTCAAGACTTTCAGCAAATGTATTTCTAAAAGATCTGTGTGTGTGTGTGTGTGTGTGTGTGTGTGTGTGTGTTTGAGTTCCACGGACATTTGTGTCATTTCCTGACTTTGTGTGTGAGTTTGCGTGTCCTCCGAGCTCACCGATGGTCCTTGTGTGCAGACAGGTGGCAGATGCTGCAGGCCAGAAGGTCACACGTCTCACAGAAGAGCTCCAGAAGCTCCTGTTTATGGAGGGGACACATGACAACCGCACGACCACAACAAGCCGAACCTGAGACACACGAGACGACAGGAGACGGGGTAATTAGGTGACACGCATTTCAAAACGCTACAACATCAGAAGGTGTGAGCAGGTTTATTAACACACACTCACTGTACAGCCAAGTCCAAAACTATTGGCACCCAACACAAAATATACAAACTGTTGTCAACCTGTGTAAGTCAGGTAACGAATATAAAAATCACACACACACACACACACACACAACATAAAGCTCCTGAACTGTAGTAACCTTAGCGGAGACAGAGCCATGTTCCTGCGGTCTAATGAACACCATCAGCATGTGGTGCAGAAAGGAACCGAATCAAAGAGAAAAGCTCCAGATTTGAAAATGTGGAATCAGTAGAGTCAGAAACCAGGTTGCTTCTGCCAGGTGGTTAAAGGAATTAATGAGACAGAATTCTGGCTTCTGGATCAACCAGTGAGACGCAAAGAACATTCTCAGCAATGACCATGTCAGTTACTGAATAAAAAAAACAGTAATCCCCTCTCTCTCGCACACACACACACACACACACACACACAATGCTGAGAATATCAAATAGAATAAAGTGCTGTGTATGTAGGGTGGCCTGCGGCTTTAATCTCCCGAGGCATCACAGGAAATGACTCAGTGTTGTTTCTCTCCTTGTGGTGAGCTTTAATAAATATTAACTGGGGTGCCGTTAATTTTAAACCCGATGCTTTTGCAGAGATGTTACACACTACACATCTTCTCTGTACGCAAGCGTGCGTTATCTTAGACCTTAACTATCTAATCTAATTACAGCACTACTATTCACTCTTACATAGGGTGCCAATAATTATGGACCAGACTGTTGATTTCATTACAGTTGTGATTTTTCATGACGTGATCTTCGTCTCTAGTGAGCAAAAGTAAATACAAGTAAATAAGCTGCTTGTCTGTTCGGGTCAGAGGGAAATAAACAAGGACGTGATGCTGAATGATTTTCTCGTCCTTGTCCTGAAGTGACCCGAGTCACAGTGGGCGTCGCTCTCCGACCGCGCGGCTCGACTCGCCGGACCTGCCAGCGGTAATGTGCCGCCTGCCAATCAGGACGACTAGCAAGCTAACGTTCACCATGCTCTCAGTCTGGAGCAGAGACAAGCATGTTCTCACACACACACACACACACACACACACACACACACACACACACACACACAGACCACACACTCTATGAGCAACGAGAAAAGTCAGCCTCAGAGATCTGCTACTGACCACATCCTGTACATCAGAGCTGCACTTTCTCACCTTCAGCTGCTGCTATTCTCTCTCTCTCTCTCCCTCTCTCTCTCTCTCCCTCCCTCTCTCCCTCCCTCTCTTTCGTTCTGTCTCTCTCTCTCTGTCTATCTCTCTGTCTCTCTGTCTTTCGTTCTGTCTCTCTCTCTCTCTGTCTGTCTCTCTGTCTCTCTCTCTGTCTCTCCCTCCCTCTCTTTCATTCTGTCTCTCTCTCTCTCTCTGTCTTTCGTTCTGTCTCTCTCTCTCTCTCTCTCTGTCTCTCTCTCTCTCTCTCTGTCTCTCCCTCCCTCTCTTTCGTTCTCTCTCTCTCTCTCTCTCTCTGTCTTTCGTTCTGTCTCTCTCTCTCTCTCTCTCTCTCTCTGTCTCTCTCTCTCTCTGTCTGTCTCTCCCTCCCTCTCTTTCGTTCTGTCTCTCTCTGTCTCTCTCAGTTCAGTTCAGAAGAGTTTTATTGACTTGAATGTTAACAAAAGTATTACATTGTTGCCAAAGCCATTAGAAAACATTAATTACATTATAAATAACATTAACCTGAATTTATAAACTTATATAAACAATAAAAACATATTAGATATGAAAGAATATTATATTAGGCAGACATAAACAAAACAGCCCCCCACAAAATAAATAAATAAAAATTTCATATTAATAAATAAATAAAATAACATATTAAAATAAAAAATATACAACATCAATATTACCAACAATAACAACAACTATCTGAACAGTAGTGATGTACAATTATTATTATTATTATTATTATTACTTTAGTTAATTAGGAACATTCAGGTTACGCTCTGGTATTACATTCAGGTTTTCTCTCTCTCTCTCTCT
>CM060119.1:767754-852754 GCA_030522415.1 Channallabes apus
GCTGTCCATTCTCTAAGCGTGTTAGCATTGGTCCTAGCCTCTCACATCTTAAAAAGAGGTGTTCTAAAGTTTCCTCTCTCCCACAGAAAGGGCATGTTGTAGCTATGGTGGGGTCGATATGTGCTACGTGTCTGTTTGTGGCCACGGCCCCATGCACTATTCTCCACTGTAGATCAGCTGTGCGCTTCTCTGTAGGGGGTTTGTACAGGGACCTCCAGCTACCCCGTGGGGAAGAGCCGATGCCAGCAGATCCGACCACCTCGACTCCTTTACCCCGGCCAGAGAGTTCTGATGGATCACCTTCACACTGGTTATGTATAGTGCTCTTTTGGTGGCGTTTTCAAAGTCCGTTAGTTGTGGTATCTTAAAAGTCAGTATTCCTCCGTTGTTTTCTGGTTGTTCTGCTGCTGCAGAGATGGAGAGAGGGGGGAAAGGTTGTTGGTCTCCTCCTGAGTCCCGTTCTAGGGCCTCCTTGAACTCTGGAGGCAGCGCTAGAATCACGTCTCTCACTATTCCCTGCAGTATTCGATGAGACTGGATTTTCGTCTCTGCCGCAAGCGTGGTTGTGGGTTTCCAGGTTTTACCAGCCCTTAAGTCCCCAAGTTTTGTAATTCCATTTTTTTGAAAACGCTGGCGTAGGTTTATTGATGTCAGAGGTTTTGCTGGAATCAGTGGATTGCTGAAAAGGGGCTCTTGATTTACACAGAGGCATGGCTGGTCCCCCGTTCTTCTGATTTTTAAAAGTGAGGACCACGCCTTTAATACTGTTTGATAGAACTTTGATGTTTTTGATATGTTGATCTCATTTAAGTTCATGATAAACAAGTGTCTGTCATACTTTAAATCTTCACTTTTTGAAGTAGTAGACATGCTGTGTGAGTCCATATTGCCTCGTTCTCATAGAGTAGTCTTTGTGCCGTCTGAAGTCGGAAGGTTTTTATTCGGCTTGTTAGATCGATTAATCCCTGGCCTCCCTCCTGTGTCGGCAGGTAGAGAACTGCTGCTCGTATCCAGTGCTGTCCATTCCAGAAAAAGTCCACCATCCTTCTCTGAATCTCTCTGACTGTTGTTTCCGGCGGATCGAGGGCCGTGAACTTGTGCCACAGCTTGAGGCGACCAGATTGTTGGCGACCAGCACTCTCCCCCTGTAGGATAGCTGGGGCAGGACCCAGGTCCATTTTGACAACTTTGCACTTACCTTCTCCACCAATCCCTCCCAATTTTTTTGCAAGTATGTTTCATCTCCTAGATATATTCCCAGGTATTTGATTCCTGTTCTTCCCCATTGCATGTTTTCTGGGAGTTTGGGGACCTGTTTTCCTTGCCACTGGCCTGCTAATAAGCTTTCACATTTACTCCAGTTAACACGTGCAGAGGATGCAGCCTGGTACATTCTTAGGCTGTTGGAAAGGACATGAATATCCTCTTGTTTGCTAATAAAAACCAGTATGTCGTCTGCGTAAGCCGACGTCACTATTTTTTGTGTTATCCCATAGTCTGATACCCCATTCATATTTTTTCTTAGTTGGTATAAAAAGGGTTCGATGGCCAAGCTGTATAATTGTCCTGACAATGGGCACCCTTGTCTAATCCCTCGTTGTATTTTTAAAGGGTAGCTAAGCCCTCCTCCAACTTTAAGCATGATGCAGGCTTCTGCGTATAGTAGCTTTATCCATGCTATAAAACTTTTTCCCATCCCAAAAGCATTTAGTGTGTTAAACAAATATGTGTGATCCACTCTATCGAAGGCTTTTTCTTGATCTAGAGATAAAAAACCCAAGTCATAAGAGTTAGTTTTACACAATTCTATCATGTCTCGTACAGTAAAAACATTGTCCATGATTGTGCGTCCAGGTATGCAGTAAGTCTGACTTGTGTGTATTATTTACCGATGCATTCTTTTAGTCTGTTTGACAAGCACTTTGATATGATTTTGTAGTCCGTACATAAAAGAGCCACAGGTCTCCAGTTTTTTAAAAGACCCAAGTCTCCTTTTTTTGGGAGTAGAGATATAGCTGCTCGTGTGCAGCTTGTAGGTAGTTTCCCATTGTTGAAAGACCAGTTAAAAACTTCATGTAGGTCCGCTCCCAGTGTTTCCCAGAACTGTTTGTAGAATTCGGCTGGGAGCCCATCAGTGCCCGGTGCTCGGCCAGTAGAGAGCTGTTTTACTGCTGTGGTTAGCTCCTGCAGTTCGATTTCCGTGTCTAAGGTTTCCTTTTGTTCTTCTGTTATTTTTGGTAGTTCCTTTGTTAATTCCTCGCTGCATTGCGGGTCGGTGGTCTCCTTATGGTAAAGATCTTTATAAAAATCCACTGCAATTTCTCTCATTTCTTCGCATGATGTAGTTGTGCTGCCATCCGGACGTTTTAAGTACAGCATTTGGTTCTGTCGTCGAGTTTTCCGTTCTAGTTTAAAAAAGTAGGTGGTTGGGGCATCGATGTCTTTGATGTTGGAGATTTGTGATCTTATGAGGCTCCCTTGGCCTGTTCGTGTAAAAAGGAGCTTAATGTCTTCTTTTTTTGTTCTAAAGAGTTTCTTTTTCACCTTCGTTTTTTTCAATTATTTCATTTCTAGGTTTGTTATATCTCTCTCTAGTTGTTCAATTGCGCCTTTTTTTATTGCGTTTGTGTGTGCTGTGTATTGCTTACAAAAAATTTTTATTTGCACTTTCCCCACCTCCCCACCATGTGCCTAAGGATGCGAAGTCCCCTTTCCTTCCTCTCCATTCCTCCCAAAAAATTAAAAATTTAGAACAGAATTCTTGATCTTGGAGCAGTTTTGAGTTAAAACACCAGTAAAAACTAGGTTTTATTTTATCGTATAGTGTAAAATCTATTGTGGCCATGTGGTGGTCGGAAAACCCACTAGGGTGGATAAAACTCGTTAGGATTTTGTTTCTGTGGGGTTTTGTGACGTAAAATCTATCCAGTCTTGCAGCACTTATTTTTTTTCAGTGGTTTTTATCCATGTGTATTGTTTTGTTCCCTGGTTCTTTTCTCTCCAAGGGTCTACTAGTCCACATATATTGATTATATTGTTTAGAGCTTCAGAGGATTGAGAGTGCGGTTCTTCTGCGTTTCCTATCTGCTGTAAAATCTACTGTGCAGTTCCAGTCTCCACCCATGACAACAATGTGGTCACTACCATGTTTTGTAATAGCATCTTTTATTTTGTAAAATGTTTTCACTCTCTCGCTTCCATTATTTGAGGCATAAACATTTGTAAATAAAAAATTTTGCCCTTCGATTTCAGCTTGTACCATTAAACACGGCCTTGCTCTATCTCAATGTTTTTGGTAACATTTACTTTTAGTCTTTTGAAATTAAAATTGCCACCCCGGCACTGAAATTTGTCCATGACTAAAAAAAAGTTGGTCTTCCCACCTCATCTGCCACTCTATCATGTTGTCCTTGTCACTATGTGTTTCTTGTAAAAAAGCGACATCTATGTTTTTCTGTTTAATAAATTGTATAACTACCGCTTGTCTTTTCCTATCCCTGCCCCCATTGATGTTTAAAGTACCTACTCTTAGCCTATCCATGAATAAAAGAGGTAAAAGGAAAGAAAGGCATATGAGAACAGCTGTAACCAGAGAGACAACACCCATGTGATGTAGTTTAGTCTGGAAGACAGATAGCACCCAGTGTGTTGTGTTCATTTGACTTGGGATGAAACCGCTGCCATTTCTTTATGTGATCCTTTAATCGCCATCTCATTTTTTTACTCAAATGGTCATAATTTGTGGTACGCTGTAAGTGTGCCACTGATGCTATAAATTTTTTTACATTTTAAAATGGTCTTCGATGTTAATAGTTTTTTTATACGTTTTCTTTAAATATTCTTTTATGTCCTCGAGTGTGTAGAGTTGCTGATCTCCCCCAAAATGTGACACACTGATGTCTGATATATCAGAGTACCTGTCATCTTCATAGTCCTCATCTATGAAATCATCATCTTGCTCTAAAGGTAATGTAGTTCTTCAATACTGCACGCTCCACCCATGCTATTTAACCCCGCAATGAGACTGATTCCCTCATAATGTTCGAGCCCTCTGCTGGAGCTACGTCCTTCTGTGTGTTCCGAGTGCTTATTTTTCTTTTCTTTTTTATTTGCTCACCATCAGTCATTTCACTGTTCTCTGTGGTGGATTGACTCCCATCCTGTCCCTCTGCAGTACCTGACTGCTGCACACTGGAGCTCCCTCCACCCAACACCACCATTGGGCCTGCACGCTCCCCGCCGGAGCTCCCTCTCTCCTGCACTTCCACACTAGCTTCCTGCACCACATCTCCACTATCCTGCACCACTACACCCCCGCCCTGCTCCACATCACCACTATCCTGCATCAATACATCTCCACCATCTTGCCCCATTACATCATCACCACCCTGCACTACTGCACCACCACCCTGCACCACTACACCACCACCCTGCACCACACTGGAACCCGCTCCATCCTGCCCCACTGCCCTGACCCCACTAGGCCCCGCCTCCTCCCTGCCCTGTGCTCTATGTGGGCAGCTGAACTTTTTGTGCCCGATGTCCCCGCATTCGAAGCACCTCATGCTCCCAGTGCTGGCGTACAGCATGTATGATTTCCCCTCATGTGTGACCCTGAATGAGATGTCCAGAGTGGCCTCAGTCAGGAACATGAGCACTGTACGCCTGAAGGACACCACGTGCTTCAGTGCGGGGTTTTTACAGTTAAGAGACAACATCCTCATACTGCTCACGATCTTCCCGAATCGAGACAATTCCCTCTCTATATCCTCATCGGGGATAAAAGGAGGAATGTTCGACACGGTGACCTTCATTGTTGTAGCACCGAGCGGAGTAACGGAATAAAGTTCTCCACTTACCTTTACTCCGTGTTCAATCAGCTGGTGCACGAGTTCCCTCTCCTTCACAAACACCACCACGGCCTTGTTCATCCGCGACGCCGACATGATGTTCTCACACCCGACACACTCTCCTACCGCCAGTAACACCTGCTCCACCGACACCGCGGCGCTCACCTCACAGCGCACCCCGTGACGGAGCGAGAGAGGACGGACTGCACCGCTCGGGTGAGCCGCCATCCCTGCACCCCGCCACCGGATCAACAGCTACACACACCGGCGGGCTAAAGCTAATAACGCCGCGTGATCGCTGCTAGATGTTTAATATATATATTAATTATATGTTTGTGCTTTTAAACAAAAAGCTCAAAAGTGTTTGAAGAGTTTTCAAAAGAGTTTGAAAACGCTTCATTCGCTCTCACACCACCACTCCACACACCGCTCTCACACACACCACCTCCCAGCATGCACCAGAGAGAGAGAGAGAGAGAGAGAGAGAGAGAGGGAGAGAGAGAGAGAGAGAGGGGAGAGAGAGAGAGAGGGAGGGAGAGAGGGAGAGAGAGAGAGGGAGAGAGAGAGAGAGGGAGGGAGAGAGAGAGAGAGAGAGGGAGAGAGAGAGAGGGAGAGAGAGAGAGAGGGAGGGAGAGAGAGAGAGAGAGAGAGGGGAGAGAGAGAGAGGGAAGGGAGGAGACGAAAACGATGAGATAGTGACCCAATACTGTGTGCATAAGTATTCACACCCCTCTGTGAACTCTTTCACATTCTGTAGTGTTACAGTCAGGAAATAAAATGGGATGTAATTGTTAAATTCTCTGTCAAAAATCTACACAATAACCCGAGTGTGTGAGGAGCAATTAATCACTGCATAAGTGCATAAGTATTCACCCCCTCGTGCAGCCAGTCACTGAACAGCAGAGCGATAACAATCACTTTGTTAATAAAGTGTCATGTGACCTCCAGACATCAGGGAGACCAACGAGAGATCTCACACACACACACACACACACACACACACACACACACACACACACACCTCTGCTACAGTACAGTATCCAAACCATTAAACCATTAAAGATGTAAAGATTACTGCAGGACCACGCCTAGAGAAGAGCGCCACCTGTAGTCAGTGAGAGTGTAAGGACGGGATTTATACCAGTTCATATCAAATCATAAAGCTGCTTTCCAACAAAGTCCAGTGTTATTATAATTATTATTATTGGTTATTATAATCCCTGAACCTTCAATCTAAAGTGAATTATGATTGAGCTGCGCAGGTGACGGTTCTAAAAGATCTGTGTGAGTTTTCACCGTTGAATCGACACTCGTCTGCATCTGACCTCGTCTGCATCTGACCTCGTCTGCATCTGACCTCGTCTGCATCTGACCTCGTCTGCAAGTTATGCAAATCATCAGATGCATTCGGAAGGTCGTTTAAAGTCATTAACCTACTGGTGACGTTTACATGGTGGAAGAGGATCAACAGGCATCACACACCATTTAATAATTATAAGTTTCACCTGCTCTTATTGTAATAACACAACATTCTGCTTCTTTATACACATAAATGATTAAAATTAGCAAAATTTAAGAGACGTTCGAGTCAAAATGGGACTTGTGTTAAAGTTTCTGGTGAATGAAGGTGCAAAAGTGATGCACCTGCAGTCGTTCACGTGAACATTGAGAGAGTGGAACACCTGATCCTCCAAAATCAGAAGAGACACATCTGTGTGTGTGAACTGTACACACACCACTCACACATTACAGGAACTCGGGTGGGAGTTATTGCCACGCCCCCTCGTACAGTCCTGACCTCGCTCCAAGACATTTACACATGTTTGGGTCGTTAAAGGAGTTCCTGGGAGGCCGACGTTCCAGGTATAAAGCAGGCAGTCTGATCACAGCTCCGGTGTCCAAGCTCTAGTGAGACACTGTGATAAGTGCATTAGTGTATCAGGGGATTAAATAGAGGCATAAAGGGAGTGTTTACTCTCAGGACTGAGTTCTGTTATTCTGTAAAATCAAAAGTCCCGGTTTTGACAACAAAACTAGTTTAAGCTTAAAATTAGAACAAAAATCTCTAGAAATAGGTTTAATAATCTTATCTGTGGTTTAATGTAATGAATCTTTGAATGTAAAATGTTCTGTAATTGTGAGATCGTTCAAGACGTTTTAACTCCAACATGTCGTCTGTTTCCGTGTCGTTTCTGATCCACTCGATTCTAATCCCGACCTCGAGCTTCAGTCCTGATAGAGAGACTTGGCAGCAGATCAGTATCTACTCAGAGCAGTGTGTAGCTCTCTCTCTCTCACACACACACACACACACTCCTCCACTTCAGAGCGAGGTGAAGCCTCCGAACATGACCTCGACAGGACGCAGGACGTGAGTCACATGACATCATTACAACATGGACCAGAAAACCACCTTCCTCCTTTGCAATCAATTCAAAATCAAGCCTTTGTCGAGTGCTGGTTATAATCCATACACACAGTTACTGAAGTCTTTACAACAGATACGTCCTACATTCCTGAGCAGTGTCTCGTATAAAACACAATGCAGTAATGTGTTAAACACACCAGCTTGGACGAGGCGATTCTCTTTAATGTACAAAACCTTTAAACTTGTGAAGATTTTCATGAACCTGTCCTTAAATCTGCAGTAATGAAACCCAGATGCACAGATGAGATGATAAATAAGAGAGGAAGAGAGGAACATGCCTGGCTCCGGCGGCGCTGTGGGACTGCTGGAGCTCGGGTGATGCCGCGACTCGGGCGGGGCGGGCGCTAACGCTCTCTCGTGCTGGTGCAGGTCCGTACATTGGAAACACAGCCACTTGTTGCAGAAGGTGCACAAACTCTGGGCGAGTCGCGGCTCCGGACATTCAGAACAGCACTGAAAGGACAAACACAGAGGACGAGAAGTGGAACAACACGCGGGTCAGAGCGCGGATGCTATTCCTGGAGCTGCAGTTTAAAGCGTCCCAGCAGACGTTACAGTATTTTTACTGAGGACGTCTTTATGCCTCGACTCCATCAGATAAATCAGGGCTTAATGTGTCTGACATAGAAATGCATCATTATTCATACATTATTAATACATAGTGGGCGGAGCCAAAGGGGTAAAGCAGTATAAGCTGTATATAAAGCTCCAGTGACATACTGTATATACACAGCGACAATCTGCTGTAATTTCACTGGATTACACATGGTGGCGCTGTTACAGCAAACTACAGGTCGTCCCCAACTTATGAACTTTCGAGTTATGAATTTCTGCAGAAACAAACGAACATGTATAGTACAAACAATAGACACTGCAGTGCAACAATATCAACAATTATATACAATATTTCCAGCGTGTAAGTCAATGTATAAAATGTCTGGTATATTAATAATAAGACTCACTTTGTTGGACTTAAGAACAAACTGAACTTACGGAATTCTCGGATCAGAACTGGTCTGTAAGTCGGGACTCCCTGCACTCACACGTACACACACTAGTGTTACAGCTGATTATGTTTCTAATCCTAATTGTGGTGTTTTATTCCCCTCACACCCCACTGGATTACCAGCACTGACAGTTTCTTCTGCCTCGCCTCGCCTCGCCTCGCCTCGCTCTATCTCATAGTTAATAAGATCAAACTCACAGCGTGTCATGTGACTGAGAAACCGCAAAGCAGCGTAAACTCCTCTGTTCTGCTGAAGATGTGGGAGAACCTCTGAGTGTTACACAGCGCTGACGCTGGAGACTCCTTTCTTACACTGATGTCTCACACACACACACACACACACACACACACACACCTCTCCTTACAGAAAACTTCACCAAAAACGTAACAATTACACACGTTTCTAATCTGTTTATTATCGATGGCGTGTCGACTGTGTATCACCTGCACGACCGTCAGTGCTGCTGTTACAGAGAATTAATCAACACCACCTGAACCAATCAGAGTCAGAAATCAGTTCAACTGCTCTCGAACCCGAGTTGTGTATCTGAGCAGTGACACATGACAGAAAAACACCACCACACCTTAGTTTCAGTTCATCAACCTGAAAAACAAAGACATGCAAACACAAGCAAAACCTCCATGATAGGAACGCGAGGGAAGCGTCTCACCTTCTCCATGACTGTCCCGCGCTGGGAGACTCCTCCAGATCTCGCCCAGACTCCGGTGCAGACGGACAGCTCTACCTGAGACAGGAAGGAGTAGAGTGTAACCCAGGTGATGATGGAGTCTACCTGTCCTGTCTCACTCTCCGTGTCTGTCTGTCTGCCTCCCAGTGCAGCAAGACAGCTTTATTGAAGACCGGAAGTAGTACCAACTAACCACCTAATGATGGCGCTTACACGTCCTGTCTCTCTCTCTCTCTGTCCTCTGTCTGTCTCTCATCTCTTTCTTTCTGTCTCCTTTTGTCTCTCTCTGTCTCCATCTCTCTCTGATCCTCCTCTTAACTCAGCATCTTCATAATAAATGTGAATCAGTCAGAGCTGATAATTATTTCTTTTCTAGGGCGAAATTTCCCCAGAAGCTCTCGTTTCCCAAAATGGAGGGAGGAGACAGGCTGAGTGACCTACAACGATTTACAGCCGCGTGTGGCATGTGTGAGGGAACTGTACGCGCACGTGTGTGTGTGTGTGTGTGTGTGTGTGTGTGTGTGCTTAATAGGAGCCAATTCTGCCCACTTCCTCCTTGACGTCCCAGGATAAGGCTGAGATAAGGACACATCCCTCCAGACGGCGGAGACGCGGGGGATCAGGGTTAAAACTCCGGATTCATGAGGCGAGAGGATCACGGCACATCACATGACCCGATACAGCGCTCGCGAAAGCTCGCGCTTAATTAACATTTCATCCTATTTCAGTTCGCATGTGAGAAAGCAGCAATAAGGATTTTTGCGAAGTGAGGAAAGACTGATGAGGACCGAATGAAGATTCATAAAGACTCATAAACACAGTGTTTAAACATGTGTGTGTGTGTGTGTGTGTGTGTGTGTGAAGTAAACAAGCTGAACTGTAATTTCACACATCAGCTCAGTATGAAACCACCAGAACAAAACCACGTGTACTGCTGCGAGTCTGCCTGACAACAACCCCTGCAGCCTGACCTACAAATCTGACACGTCTCTCATCCTGCGAACAGCACAGGGGAACTTAACCAGCCGAGTCCCTGCTGTGTACGAACAGAGACCCACTTACACAACACAATTAGTCCATCCAGCTCAGACACACAGGCAGACAGACAGACAGACAGACAGGCACGCAGGCAGACAGGCAGAGAGACAGACAGGTAGACAGACAGAGAGACAGACAGAGATAGAGACAGACAGGCAGGCAGAGAGACAGACAGACAGACAGACAGACAGGCAGACAGGCAGGTAGACAGGCAGAGAGACAGACAGGCAGACAGGCAGGCAGACAGAGAGAGAGACAGACAGAGAGACAGACAGAGAGACAGACAGGCAGGCAGACAGAGATAGAGACAGACAGGCAGGCAGAGAGACAGACAGACAGACAGGCAGACAGACAGGTAGACAGACAGAGAGACAGACAGGCAGGTAGACAGACAGAGATAGAGACAGACAGGCAGGCAGAGAGACAGACAGACAGGTAGACAGGCAGACAGAGAGAGACAGACAGGCAGGTAGACAGACAGACAGGCAGAGAGACAGACAGACAGACAGGCAGGTAGACAGACAGGCAGGTAGATAGACAGAGAGACAGACAGGCCGGCAGGTAGATAGACAGAGAGACAGACAGGCAGACAAACAGGCAGGGATAGAGACAGACAGGCAGGCAGAGAGACAGGCAGACAGGCAGGCAGACAGACAGGCAGAGATAGAGACAGACAGGCAGGTGGACAGAAAGGCATGCAGACAGACAGACAGAGGGACAGACAGAAAGACAGGTAGACAGACAGGCAGGTAGACAGGTAGAGAGAGAGACAGACAGACAGGCAGGTAGACAGACAGACAGGTAGACAAACACACAGACAGTCAGGTAGACAGACAGGCAGGCAGGTAGACAGAAAGACAGACAGGAGGACAGTTCAATGCCGCTGTCTTGCTTTTCATGTACTTCCAAGTGTTCTCTCCCTCTCTCTCTCTGTCTGCCTGTCTGTCTCTCTGCCTGTCTGTCTCCCTCTCTCTCTTTCTCAGTCACGGCTCCTCTGCACTGCTAAGTGAATTGAGTAAAGGGTTCTCCGCTGCCTGAGCGAGTACACGGTTCTCTCTAGAGGAAGTGCATTAATAGAAACTCAAGAGCAGAGTTCTCCCCTGGAAACGCACCTCAGTTAACATCCATTAACGTTGCGGTTATGAGATCACGATCAGGGAATGTCAGAATTATCCCGAGCAGATTGTAATCCTATATTTCCAAACCGCTCATTGCATGTTATCTTCAACTATCTGTGGTTAAAGCTTCATTTCTCAAATCCCAGCTGTAAAGTCTCGGTGAAACACATCGTCTTTTTTTTTTTTACTCTGCTCTCGGCTGCACGATGCATTTCACGTCCGAAGCACGAGAGGATTTTATTTAATCTCACACACACACTCACACACACACACACACACACACACACACACACACACACACATACACACACATACACATACACACACACACATACACATACACACACACACACACACACACACACACACACACACACACACAGAGCTCCAGGTTCGTCCCCGAGCTTGGGTTCCTGTCTGTGTGATGTTCCACATGTTCTCTACGTGTCCCACCTCAGTGTGTGAAGCGGTGATGTTGGAGTCACACTCGGCGCAGGACAGAACCCACATCCTTCAGCACCAAACTGAGATCCAAACTTAGCTTTTTTAATTATAGAGTGATGCAGAAAATACAATATATATATATATATATATATACTGTAATTTTAAATAGGTTTGTCAGTTTGTCCTGAGATGTCTGCACCCAGCCTTCGGGGGTTTAATCCTCGTGTCTAATTCCTGTGTAATCTAGTGTTAAAGCAAATGATGTCAGCTGGGTGTCATTACTTATGCTCCATTTACAGCTTAAGCAAACTAGTCAAGCTTTGTTCTGTGGAGAACACTGAGCTCCGAGTCAGGAATTAAAACCCTGCTGTGGTCTCTGGCCCAGGTGTCGGCATGAACCCTCTGGTTTATCCAGAATCAATAATCTGCGATTATTTTATTAATCTAATTAACATGGTTCCACAGTCAGGGTTCTAACCTGAAGCGTTCCCCCGTCACTGGAACGGAGTCCTTTACAGGTTTGTTCTGTCTGTGTGAAGCTTCTCCTCTAAAGCGTCCACAGAGCGCCTTTAAAATAATCAAAGTACTTTAAAGGAACCTTCAGGAACACTGATGCGTCTCCGTAACAACCAAAACACCATCAAGGTCCAAAACCTGTTCCCTTAATTGTTCTTGTGCAGTGAGAGGGAACCGAGGACAGTTCCTGTTACTGCTGAGGAATCAAACTCACCTCCCGCTCATACAGGACAGATAAAAGCCTAAAGGGTTCTAATAGTTTAATAAATCACTCCATAAACATTAAGCTCAGTGCTGTGTAGGTTCCCCGTGGTCCCCCTGCGTGGCTCTAATCCTCTGGACATGACTCTGCAGGACCTCTGGGGGGTGCTGTGCTACCTGGCACTGGGATGTTGGCATAGGATTGGGATCTGGGGTGTTTGGGGGCCGGGCGGGTCGGGGGTCGTGGGCTCTTGGGCCCCGTGTGGAGTGGGCGGGGGTGCACTGGTGACTATTTTTTTCGGCCCCCACGTGCATGGGTGTGTCACCAGGTTATCAGGTGCATGTGATGGGTGGATCAGGTGATCAGGACGTGACTGAAGTGTCAACTTGCAGCTTTAATTCAAGCCTTTAATTAAATATCTGAAGACGAGACGTTCCGTTCCTTCTCCTGGTTCTTCTGCTACAGCTTCGTTATCACTCGCCGTTAAATGAGACGAATCTTAATGTGGCGCGAAAAAGGAAGGAAAGATTAATGACTGATTATACTGGAAACGCACACGACAGCAGTGTGACATTATTCTCATATCACCATCATCACCTTCATCATCACTTTTATCTTCATCATCATCATCCTCAACTTTATCTTTATCATCATCATCATCATAATCATCACCGTGTTCATCATCATCATCACCACCACCTTCATCATCTTCATCACCTTCATCATCATCATCACCACCACCTTCATCATCTTCATCACCTTCATCATAAACATCACCTTCATAATCATCACCGTGTTCATCATCATCATCAACACCATCATCATCATCACCACCTTCTTCATCATCAAATTCATCAACACCATCATCATCTTCGTCACCTTCATCATCATCGCCTCCATCATAATCTTCATCACCTTCATCATTATCATCACCATCATAATCATCAACACCTTCATCATCATCACCTTCATCATTATCATCACCATCATAATCATCATCACCTTCATCATCATCACCTTCGTCATCATCATCACCATCATAATCATCAACACCTTCATCATCATCACCTTCATCATTATCATCACCATCATAATCATCATCACCTTCATCATCATCACCTTCGTCATCGTTGCCTTCATCATAATCTTCATCACCTTCATAATCATCACCACCTTCATAATCACCACCTTAATCATCACCTTCATCATCATCACCTTCATCATCATCATCATCACCACCTTCATAATCATCACCAACTTCATCATCATCATCACCTTTATCATCACCATTATCATTCAACAACACCAACATCACCAACCTCATCATCACCACAGTCATCAGCAAGAGCAGCAGCTACATCATCACCATCATCATCTCCACCACCTTCATCACCATCATGTCCATCACCTTCATCACCATCATCATCTCCACCACCTTCATCACCATCATGTCCATCACCTTCATCATCATCATCATCACCACCAACTTCATCACCATCATGTCCATCATCATCACCTTCATCAACATCATCGTCATCATCACCACCACCTTCATCACCATCATCTTCATCAGCAGCAGCAGTTACATTATCATCTTTGGCAACATTATCATCACCTTCATCACCAACACCTTTATCATCATCACCATCATCAGTACAGTATCAACATCACCTTCATTCACATCATCACCTTCATCATCTCCACCATCATCACCATCAGCATCATCGTCATCACCACCACCTTCATCACCATCATCTTCATCAGCAGCAACAGCTATCATCACCTTCATGATACATTATCAACTTCTTTAGCAACATCACCAACACCTTTATCATCATCACCAGCATCAACTTCATTTTCATCATCATAACCTTCACCATCACCATCATCATTACCACCACCTTCATCATCACCATCATCATCACCACCACCTTCATCATCATCATCATGTCCATCATCATCACCTTCATCATCATCGTCGTCATCATCACCACCACCTTCATCACCATCATCTTCATCAGCAGCAGCAGTTACATTATCATCTTTGGCAACATTATCATCACCTTCATCACCAACACCTTTATCATCATCACCATCATCAGTACAGTATCAACATCACCTTCATTCACATCATCACCTTCATCATCTCCACCATCATCAGCATCATCGTCATCACCACCACCTTCATCTTCATCAGCAGCAACAGCTATCATCACCTTCATGATACATTATCAACTTCTTTAGCAACATCACCAACACCTTTATCATCATCACCAGCATCAACTTCATTTTCATCATCATAACCTTCACCATCACCATCATCATTACCACCACCTTCATCATCACCATCATCATCACCACCACCTTCATCATCATCATCATGTCCATCATCATCACCTTCATCATCATCGTCGTCATCATCACCACCACCTTCATCACCATCATCTTCATCAGCAGCAGCAGTTACATTATCATCTTTGGCAACATTATCATCACCTTCATCACCAACACCTTTATTATCATCACCATCATCAGTACAGTATCAACATCACCTTCATTCTCATCATCATCACCTTCATCATCTCCACCATCATCACCATCAACATCACCTTCATCATCACCATCATCTTCATCAGCAGCAACAGCTATCATCACCTTCATGATACATTATCAACTTCTTTAGCAACATCACCAACACCTTTATCATCATCACCAGCATCAACTTCATTTTCATCATCATAACCTTCACCATCACCATCATCATTACCACCACCTTCATCATCACCATCATCATCATCACCACCTTCATCATCATCACCATCATCATCATCACCACCTTCATCATCACCACCACCTTCATCACCATCATGTCCATCACCTTCATCATCATCACCATCATCATCACCACCACCTTCATCACCATCATGTTCATCATCATCATCACCTTCATTTTTTTTTATCACCGTCATTACTTTCACCCTCCTCCTCTCTCAGACAGAGGTGTGTGTGTGTGTGTGTGTGTGTGTGTGTGTGTGATGTCCATGCGGATTTCAGATTAAACACACAGATGATGTTTGATGTTAAAGATGTGGAGTGTAATGTAGGTTACCGCACCCCCCCCCCCTCCTCCTCCTCCCCCTCCCCCTCTGAACCCCACCTTTGGGTTTTCGGGAAGCTGCGCAGATCCTCTTCTCTCCTGATTCAGGACCAGCCTGCGCGCACGAGCCGCTCCGGGGAAAACATCATCATCATCATGTCCTCCATCCTCAGCATCCTCATCCTCAGTGCAGCCTGCGGGATTTAAGAACGGAACAGCGGGCGCGCGCGCGCATGCAGTCTAACACGATGTTTCTGTAAATAAATAAATAAACAAAACAAACCCAAAGTGTGCGCGGCGGAGCCGGAGCGCGCGTGCAGGCATTGCGCACATTAAAATAAGTTTCCGGAAGCGCGCGCGCCCAGAGATAAACTGCCCCCCCTCCCTCCCGCCCCACAGCACTGAGTCCGATCTCACACGCGGTCCGATGCGCTGCTGCTGCTCCGTCAGCCGGAGAAACGGATCTGCGATCAGCTGCATCCAGCTCAACTTCCTCACCCCGACCCGCCTGTCACTCCGCTCTGCGCCGCTAGAGGGCGCCTCGGTCTCTCCGGCTTTTCAACAGACACACGATCTCGTCTAGAACATCGCGAGACCTTCATCACCCCCCCTCCCCCCTTCTCCACCAATCACGTCATTCCAGGTAACGCTGCCGTGATTACCCCCCCCCCCCAAAAAAAAAAAAAACCCACTGTAATGCAGCAGGGATGAGGAACCGGATCTTTCATGTGAATCGGTTCATGATAAGAGTCGACTCCTCCTGCTCACAAACAGCTCAGTGTCATTTATTTGTCCTTTAAAAACACATTAGCTAACCTGGAGAGAACTTTAACACACACACACACACACACACACACTCTCTCTGTCTCACACACACACACACACACACACACACACTGTCTCACACACACACACTCTCTCTGTCTCACACACACACACACACACACAATTCACTCACTTTCTCACACACAATCATTACACCAGTGGTTTCATCTAGAAAACATCTTTGTACCATTGGTGTGACTCTGTTTAACTCTTTAATCTGTGAAGCTCAATAATCAAATATATATTTTTAAGCTTTTAAATCAAAAGTTCCACATGCACCTCACCAGGTAAACGTCGCCCTCTTGATCTGAAGGGGCCTCGGAAGTGAAAGCACAAAGACAGGTTCCTAAGAGTCTGGTCTGATCTGATGTCTGATAATGACAGAAGTCTGTGTGAGGATTAGTGTAACACACTCCCTCGTTTTTCATTCATTCATCTTCTATATCACTTTATCCTGTGTACAGAGTCACAGGGGGCCTGGAACCTATCCCAGCAGACCCTGGGCATAAGGCAGGGTGAGAATCCATTGACGCACACACACACACTACAGCGATCATGGGAATGCCAATTAATCTAATCTGCATGTCTTTGGACTGTGGGAGGAAACTCACCAAGTACAGAGAGATCATGCAAACTCAATAAAACCCTCACCCCTGGAGGTGCAAAGTGTTAACCACGACACCACCTCACTCTTTTTGTCCAATCCTTCAAAATCAAACTTTTCCGAAGATCTTAATGTTTAAAAGCACATGTCTGATAGTCTGGACACACACACACTGCTGCACTCTCAGGTATGTTTCAATAACTCGTTGCAAACAATGTAAGTGTCTCAGACGCATTTGACCCTTAATGTCTGGTTACGTACCTTAAATGAGCTCTACAGTCATTTTATCAGGAGCTGAGGCGTCATTTAAAGGTACAAAGGAGATCTGGTTGAAGGTGGAGCTCGACTCAGAAGGAATTTTCCGATTTTACATTTCCGATGAATCATATTTTTATCCGAGTGGAATGAAACCTAGCGCTGTGTCCTGAAATCATCCAGACATCCTGCGTAGGTGTTTTCTCAATCCTGTGATCCTCATGTTTCCTTCAAATTAGTTTTTTTCATCTGGAGAAAAATAAATAAATAAATAAAAGAGTGTGGGGCAATCTCTGTCTCCCCTGTCAATCATAACATGGTGATACACGAGCTACGACTGAAGAAGGCGGACAGCACTTTCTCCAAATTATGCAACAAATTAATCATCAACAAATTACTGAATAATCTGAAAGGCTTTATTGGTTTGGTTTTATTTATTTTTTTTTTACAAATAATTGCAAGTACAAGAATCTTCAAGTGTTAATACATGTACAAAATGGCGTTAAATACTACACAGTCTCTGTACATCCACCTCAAACTCGTTTCCATTTATTCACTCTCTATTCAGCTCAGCTCTCCCTCTCACACACACACACACACACACTCTCATACACACCGTAGTAGTGCTGTACCAGTATCTTCACAGAACCATCAGTACCACTCCATCTTTACCCCCCTTACACACACACACACACACACAGTACCAGGAAACGAAATAAAGGCAGCTACATCATAATTCATAAATATATACAAGACATCTAACAGCTCAAATCTTCAGATATAGAAGTTGTGTTAAATCTTCACATGTAGTGCTGGAAAGACGACCGTAGTTCTCTTGGGTTCCACACCATCAGTTCTTTTTATGGAGAAACTTCATTTTATTACCTGAAAGAAAAAGAGTTTTAAAGAAATTTCTATTGATCTCCGTGTTTTTGGGTAAAACTCAATATTTAAACAGTTAATATTCTCCAACAGCAGCTGTATCACAGAATAATCCGATAATAATCCATGTCGCATTATAACTTATTAACTAGCCTAGATCAAAGGGAAACCCTAAAGTCTGTTAGAACAGAACCCGGGTGTGTTCTCCTCGGAGCGGTTCTTTAGAACATGTTCGGTTCCGAGAGCGTCTGAGCGAGGCGGTCTCGAGCAACTTCAGAGTCAGAGACTGACCTGTAACGAGAGAGGGTTATGAAGACGTCTCTGTTTCCAGCTGATTTTCCCTCCGGTTCTTTACAGTGAGAAAACAGGGATCATCTGGGCTCTGAGCAAACCTGACATCCGCATCATCGTAAGTGTAAAAACACCACAACATCTATTTACCCTCTTAAAGGTGTCTGTTTCAGTGTGTTTTTAACCCTCCACACGTGTCAGAGGCGCGCAGTGAGAGAAAACCTTCAGCAGTTACATCACACGTGAAGCGAGTCGCTTTAGAGGCGAGTTATGAGGTGAAGCTCCTCACCAAGTCCTTTCAGAAACTTGTTGACTCCACTCTGCTCGGTGTCAGGTAGCTCCTCCAGGTACTGCTCCGCTCTCTGCTCAAACAGACCTGCAACACACACACACACACACACACACACACACACACACACACACACACACACACACGTGAAACATTCATCTCACCTTCCTTTAACACCCCCCTGAGCTCTCCGAGTGACCAGCAGAGGGCAGTAGAGCTCTAGACTGGATCTTTTCACCACATCAACCCCCCCCATGCCCCCCCTCCCCCCCATGTAAACGACTTCACAATATAACGAGTGCGTTTCTGTTTCTTTTTATAGATATTTCAGCCTTTAATGTCCCCGAACAAACGCAGCGTGATGTCCCTGTCCCCAGTTTTCCCGTCCTCTCCCACAACCCTCTTCACCTTTAGCTCTGCTCTTCCTCAGCTCGCGGTCCTGGATGAATCCAGCGAACATCTGAGACTCCATGAAGACTCCCAGGAAGCGGCGGATGCTTTTGGAGGCCACGGACTTGCGGAATGCTTCACGCTGGAACACGCGCTCGCTTCTCTCGCCCTGCGTCAGGAAGAGCGAGTAGTGTCCGATGGTCTCCAGGAAGAAGCGGATGAAGGCCTCGGACACGACGCTGTTCAGCGAGTTACACTCTGGTAGAAAACAGGAGGAATCATCACCATCACATCAAGGCATGAAGTTCAAATCTTCTACACGGAGTCAATGAGAAAGAAATGACCGAAGTTTTGTTCTTAAAACTTACACACAGCTGCTTTAATCTGAATGTTACATAACGCTTCTTTAATCCCAAGGGGATTCATTTTTTTATTTCCGCTTCTTTACAGGAGTTAAGAATCTGTCCTGAGTGCTGCACAATCACCTCTAATCAACTGCAACGTCTATAAATGAATTAAACTAAACTATCAGGGAGGAACAATTAGATGTAAATGTTTAATGATTGTTGTTTAAGAACTCAGTGGGTTTAAACTGTAAACTGCAGCAGTAAAGTTACTATAATTATTTATTACTGTATTAAAATTTAAACGTGTTCAATTGAAAACAATGTAATTTTAAAAAGAAAATAGTTCTTAATTCTACAAAGGTATATGCAGAATATGAGCTTATAATGGAGGAAATATTTTGGATATAAAATTAAGTTAAACTACTAAATAGAATTGAAACTATTTTATGCTGAACTGGACTCTGTAACCGTGCAGTTTTCTGTCCCAGTATAAACTGACCCAGACGCTTCTGTCTGTCTAATTTACCGTCGTCTGACTCGCTGTTCGAGTCCTGATCGAGGATGTGGTTCCTCTGCTCGAGAGCTTGCTCCAGCGCCGCCTGTAACTTGCGTGGAAGCAGCGAAGCCTCGTCGTCCAGCTGCACAATCACAACACACAGTTATTAACCTGATTTCACCTGCATATGTTTTTCTAACAGCACTGAATGTAATTACAGCTCTATGTGTGTGTGTGTGTGTGTGTGTGTGTGGCTTTACTAGTAAATGTAAATCAGCAGGCATTCATCTAACTGTTATATGAGCTGTGGTGACATTTCCACATACACACCTGTCTGATGAAGCGATCTGTTCCTAGATGAACCATCAAAGCCTGAAAAACAAACACTAAAGGCTCAGTACAAACTACAAATTATTATTTTCTCCTTAATATCACGAACCTCCAGAGCCCCAGAATGTTCACAGAGACGTGTACACGAGACATTAGTATTAGTTCCCAGGTTTAATCTCTGCACAGGTGTAAGGGTTAACCCCTAGAGGGCGACAAACGCCCCCTCTTGGTTTGTGTGTTTATGTTTTTTGTAGGTTAAGTTGTGTTTAGTTTATGAACTGCATTTCCCATGGTGCACCTCGGTCAGGTGAGGGAGCTCATTAAGTTCTTTATAAATAGCCTGACTGGAGCTCAGTCAGGCGTCAAGCATTTGTTATAGTTATGTTTTTTGTGATGGTTGGTTTACGGTGATATCCAAGAATTCTAAGTACACTTCAAGAAGAGATTTTGTGTTTTTTGATTTAAGAGATCAATAAAAGGACTTGAACTCCACTCCTGCTTCTTCTCTGCATTTATGCCACGCCACCTTCGAGTCCACGACAACAGGAGACGAGTGTACACAGCGAGTGTGTATCAACACCTCCAGGACAGAGCGAGTTCCACAAAACAACTCGTAGTTACAAGTAGGACGGTTTTATTTGACTTTGGAGATGGAGTACGGAGACATTCTCTCGTTATCAGTGCGTTTCTCCGCCTCTTTCGTCCGTTTGAACCAAGTTGTGGTTATGATTTAACAAAATCGAGTGAACAAACTTGAACAGAATCTGATGTGATGAGGCTCGATACGATCCTGTCTGACTCTCTTACAAAAAGCCTCTTGAAAGTTTTATTTCACATTATATTTACAGACACTTATCGTAAAGTACGATACACATTTTATGCCCCTCTACCAAGACGTGCTTTTTCCCCTCACAGGGTTGTAAAAAAAGTGCCAAATCTAGAAGCTGAAAAATAGACGTGTGTAACTTTAAAGTTTCTCCTTTTGAGACCTGAATGGCATCATATGACGACATGACACTGTTTCCTAACTACACTGTTTAGTCTCCATTGAGGACTTTAATTCTTTTAGGAAACTCCTTCCGGTTTGAGCTCACACTCCTCAGGGGTTAATAAAGAGAAACAATAAGAATAAATGCAGTGTACAGAACAGTCCAGCTCTCAGGAGGTTTAAATACAGTTCAACCTGAGAGAGATACACAGCGTGAGCAGCGGGAGCCTGATGATCTGCTCTCTCACAGGTAACAGGATCTTTATGTAAACATAATAATAATAATAATAATACTGATTTACGCAGCACGGTGTTGTTTTTCAACTTACTGTATATTTTATATGAATGCAGAAGTACTTTACTCAGCAAAGAAAGTTCATGTAAAATCCAGTTCCACTCCAAAACCAGCAGAGCGACGTGACTCATTTACACCAGCAGAGGCGCTAAAGAAGTGTTTTAAGCTTCCCTGTGATCTGTGAGTGTTTATTTATCCAGGGTTATTGGTACTTTGTTCCAGGTTTATCATTGCTTTGTAAATGTGCTCTGTGTAAGTGTGTGTGTGTGTGTGTGTGTGTGTGTGTGTGTGTGTGTGTGTGTGTGTGTGTGTGTGTGTGTGTGATTTGCTCCCTCAGATGAGACGTGAGGATCACAGAGGTAAAGGAGCTGACACTCACACACAGAAGCCTTTGGCTCTTGTTCTGTACAGAGTGTTTTGTCTCTGATGCTTTTCCTCTCCCTCGATTCCTGGAAGCTGCGAAAGATAATCTGCTCTGTGTTTTTTTTGTCTTCTTTTTTTCAGGTCAACAGCCAGACGGTTTTTACAGCCAATTCATACAGCCCACGTCGCAGCGAGCCTGACGTCGAGCCCTCGTTCAAATTCCACTTCAATCCTGGAGCTCACGTGTCAGTCAGCCATTTCCTTCACACCTAAGCACACGAGTGAAGCTTAAACCCGACTGAACTTCCACTGGAATCACAAAAGCCACACTTTCCACACATTTACTTTATTTATAATCATAATCTACAGGGATGACACGAGTGTGAGAGCTGCAGTCTTCGTACTTTGTGAAGTTCTCCGTTATCACCCGGACGAGGATGGGTTCCCTGTTTCCCTCAGCACCGTCACCCTCGGCTCGTTCATCAGCCGACGATCCGATCATTCCAGTCTGTTTCTCCACGTTTAGTCTCGTTCGAGTCTCAATTTCAGTTCAATTCTGTCTTATTTGTATAACGTTTTTAATAATTGTCATTGTCACAAAGCAGCTTCACAAATCAAAAGGAAATGTGAATGAAACGTGAGAAAATGTATGTGGATCAGATTCTGTAGATCTTCTCAGGTTTCTGACTGAGATTTATAATGATGAAGGTTAGCGAGGTCTGAGCCTACATTTCGCTTCTGGGCCAAACAGAAGGTCGTGTCGGAACACGCAGAGGTGTGTGTGTGGGATGGTTCGAGGGTGTGTTTGTGTGAACCTGCTTTACACAACATTTTTCTGTGTGTTCACGTGGACTTATGAACACTTATGAAGGTTTCGGATGAAAAGCAAACGTGTGTGTGTGTGTGTGTAGGGGTTTGAATAAACAGTCTGTGTCTCAGTGCTGATGAAGGGATTACTGACGGCCCAGAAATCCACCTTTAAGGACGAGATATTTCTTTAACTCAGGAACAAATGAACACGGAGAGACGAGAGTTACAGACGGAGCTGCTGCCTGTTGTAGTGGACGACTCGAGAATAAAAACAGATGAACAAATAATAAATAGATACAGTGGAACCTCGGATTACGAGTAACGCGGTTTGCGAGTGTTCCACAAGACGAGCATTGTCCTGGTTTACGAGCACCGAGTATCATGTATCACACATGCGCTTCTTGTTTTGATGCTGAGCGTCACATGATCACAACTGAGCCAACGGTTTTTCTCTCTCTTGTGCTGCGGAATTGTGGGTAATCGTCTCCCCTGCTGGGTCTTAGTGCTCGTCTCTCACTGGTATAATGTACTGTTTATTATAACACTACTATAAAATCCAATATGGTTCACCAGTGTTTCGGAATATGAGCCCACTTCCGGAACAAATTATGCTCGTAATCCAAGGTTACACTTGTATATAAGAATTACGGACTCTATTTATATAAATCTTGCATAATTAAGTAAGAAATAAGCACTGTGTGTGTGTGTGTGTGTGTGTGTGTGTGTGTGTGTGTGTGTTTAGAATTCTTGCTGCATGTCCTGGCGTGTTTAGGTTTAGTCCAGGTTTCCCTGCAGTGTGAACGGAGCTCGAGCTCTGAACAGGATCCTGATTCTTAATGATCTTTTATTAACAGCGGTTAGTGTGTGTTTGTAACTGTGAAAGTAAAAGGACGTGTGTTAGCGTCAGCATTCGCCTTCACATTTACCTCCTCAACCGGCAGTTCCTTGAGTTTCGGCAGCGAGCCAGTCAGGATCCCGACCAGGAACGGCGTCGGGCAGCAAACGATGTCCACCATGGAGGAGGGAAGGACAGGGATGAAGGTGTGCTGCCAGGAGAACGGGTACAGCAGAGCCACCACGGCGTGCACACAGCTAGACAGGACGCTGGGGGTGAAAACACAACACCACACACTTTAATCACCTGATTCTATCTCTCTCTCTCTCTCACACAAACACACACACACAAGGTATTCCAGTGACACCTGCACAGAGATCAAGCCCAGGTTCCTCAGGTGATCCTCGCTCTGTAGTCAGACAAACAAGTTTGTGAGTGTGAGCAGGACGGAGCGGCCAGACGCAGAGGAGGATCGGTTTAAAACGCAGGCTGCCGTGAGATGAGATGAATTAATTTATCATCACCAGAGAAAGCAAACATATGCTGAGAGCAAACACAGGCCAAACGTATCCTGTGACGTATCCTGTGACGTATCCTGTGACGTATCCTGTTAAAGGCTGGGAAAAGAACGCAAGTTCACGTTTTTCTCAAGGTCAGGGATAATGTTATCAGGAATACGGAGAAACGTGAAACGTGTCTCTCACGAGCTCTGCTTTATCTGAGACACAAAAAAAAAGCGTCTCATGTCCATGGACGTGAATTCATAAATACAACGCAGACAGTTACAGAATAAAACACTTTACACACTTTACATACACACAATTATAAACACATATTGGGTTTATATTTTACACAAAGCCGTAATGAGTCACGTGACACAAGCTCATTATACTAAACGAGTTAGAAACATGGAGCTGAGCATAAAGAGACAGGGAGAGGTTTTGAAATGTAAAGTGGCACTGAAGACTTTTTACTCTAACGTTTCCATAGTAACGGCTCATTTACAGGGACGTGTAGAGCGACTCCGCTGATAATAAACAGATTAAACCCTGTACAGAGACGCGTGCTGGTGTAACTTCAGCGGAAGGACGGAGTCTCAGGTGTCAGTACAGAGTAACAGTCAGAGGTAAAGCTGGAAGTTCTCCCAGACCTGCTGCAGCACAGAGGAGGTTTGTGGTTTCTCAGCCACCTGTGTGACAAGCTGTGATTTAATTGGTCTTAGTAAGTTAATAAAGCGAGGCAGGTGAGGGAGCGAGTGTATGGCTGCTATAACGTCACTGGATTCACCGACGTTTCACATTTTTGCTGCGTTAGCATGTTCCTTTAAACCCTCTCGCGGTCTGGTCTGACGTCAGAAGTGAATCGGGAGAGCTTCCAGCTGCCAGTCATCAACAGCATGCATTCGGTTTAGCATTAACCCCCCCCCCGCACACACACACACACACACACACAGAGACGACACTTTTATACAGAAACAACACGGATAATCCAGCACTAGGAGCATCTCTGTGGATCAGAGCAGATCAGACGAAATGCAAACACGTGAAACGCAAACACCGTCTCGGGTTATGAACGACGTCTATAGCTCGACTTTTACAGATTAGCGCTCTGATACATGCAGAGAGAGAGAGAGAGAGAGAGAGAGAGAGAGAGAGTCACTGCTTCTTTACTTTAAATGAGCTATTAGCCTCAGAGCGATACATTTCACAGCTCATTAATCATGCTAGGTTGTGTCTACCTTTCAGTCTGATCGAGAGAGTGCAGAGAGAGCTGTTTAAAAGCGTAGCCTCGGGGCGAAACCGATAGAGCTTTAGTTCCCAAAATTACACTCTGTTATAGTGATGACTCCAAACTGCAACGTGCGCATACACACCACTGTGGGAAAAGATTCAGATGAGATTTATTTAACTCAGACAAAACGAAAGACGAGTAAACGGTCACACAGTAGGTCTGAGTGTATGGACACTGGACAGGCTTTTAAATGTTGTTGTAATGAGACGTCTGGCCCGGCGTCTGCACGTGGGAGACAGTTTACACACCTGCTGCTTCTGAGAGACTCATCAAGTCACTTGCATCTTTCTGACCTGCTGCCCTATCTGCCCTCTTACACACACACACACACACACACACACACACACACACACACACACACACACACACACATATTCTATACTTAATGTATTTAGTTCTATAGTAATATAACAGTAGTATTATTTTGTTTCTATTCTCTAAGTCTATTTCTTTTGATAACTTTTTTTAAACCCTAATGTGAGAGTAATAATCACCCCTTAGTATTATTTCTGCCTGGACCTCTACCGACAGCCCATAATGATATGCTGTATATAAAGCTAATTGAGCAGCGTTCCTGTATATATCATGTTTATAAGCGGTGTGGGTGTGAAATCTCTGCAGCGGCTCTCCTGAGGAACGCGTACAGACTTTGGGAAAGTGGATTTTACAGAGTTAATGGGTTTGTCAGATGGTTTGGCTTCTGGCTAAAGACGTTTGTGAGTTCAGCTGGAGCTTGTACGATTCATTCATCACGTGTTTTCACATGCAGTACCACGCCGCACAGCGCCACGGGACATTAAACATCCTCATAACTGCACAAGAAAAACACAAAAATGTCTACAATATATGTTGTAAGTATAAGGGCTGTTTAAGTGCCGGGTCTAGAACATCTTTACAATCAAATTTTTAGTGCAAAACATAAAACATTGCTATTCTCTTTTCTTTTTGTGCTGTTTTTGTGCACGATGCTACATGAAACTCTCCCGCTAGGTCCAAAAAAAGAATAAACCTAAGGCAAAGTCGAGCATCTACACCCACGTTCTGCCCCTGATGGTGAACCCAAGCCAGGGAAAGTCATTTCCACAAGGCAGGAAGATCAAAACAGCGCCTTGTGGTTAACCCTTTCCTGCCACGGCACTTTTCTCAAAGGCAGACGAGAGACAGGAGGAGGAACGCTGGAGCGGTTCAGGCAGCGCACTCCGCTTCCGTAATGAAGTCCATATGTACGATGCAGAATCCCACAGATTTATTACACCAGGACTGAGTTTTATTTCCTCTCTAACAGCTCACACACTCGCTGTGTGTCGGTTTACGAGAGAACTCGACGGCTTTATTCAGATTAGTTCTCCACATGGAGGTGTGTGATGTAAAAAGTGCTTACACACACGTGCGCACACACACACACTCATAAGCAGACAGAGTGTATTAAAACGAGGTGTGTGTAGTACAACTCTACTGGAGGGATTGTGTGTTCCTGGTGTGACTCGGGCAGTTGTTGTGTCCATCCTGTACCTGTCACGCAGGTGTGATATTCGGATGTACCCATCCTGTGCAGGTGTTGTTACACGTGGTCTTCCACTGCGAGGATGATCAGCTGTCCTTCCTGTCTCCCTGTAGCGCCGTCTTAGGCGTCTCACGGTGCGGACATGGCGATTTATTGCCCTATAGCCACATCAGCAGTCCTCATGCCCCCCTGCAGCATGCCTAATGCACGTTCACGCAGATGAGCAGCGACCCTGGGTGACTTTCTTTGGGTGTTTTTCACAGTCGGTAGACGAGTCTCTTTAGTGTCCTGCGTTTTTACAACTGTGACCTTAAATGCCTACTTTCTGTAAGCTGTTAAGGTCTTAACGAGCATTCCACAGGTGCATGTTAATTAATTGATTATGGTTAATTGAACATGCATGGAAAACATTGTTTAAACCCTTTACAATGAAGATCTGTAAAGTTATTTGGATTTGTACAACATTATTGTTGAAATACACAGTCCTGAAAAAGGGGCGTTTCTGTTTTTGCTGAGTGTGTGTGTATATACTGTATATATATAATTCCTGTTACCTCCCTGGTGCTTGTTTGTGACATTTCGCTGGAATCTTGAGTCTCTATCACGGACATCTTCGTCTACTTATCACCACGTTATCAACCGAAAATGCTAATTTATTCATACGTCCTTGCTGGAGTGTGTGACGTAACGTCATGTGCAGGTGCGATGGATCGAGTACCAACCAATAGGGTGTCGGAATGGTATGTTTATACTTCTCATCCAACCACAATCAAAGTCGCTCCATCCGGATGGTGTGAATTTTTTTATTTTTTATGACATGCTGGAATAAAATAGGAGTAACGAGGCATTTGATGCAGTTAAACGTTAAATGTTAAATTCTTGTATGTGAAGTTAGTTTGTAACATTTAAATACTGCGCTTGGGTTTAAATGAGAAAACTAATGTTATAGTGTATAGAATGTGCTACATTTAATTACTTATTACTTACTAGATGTAATTAATAAAAAATATATACTTTTAACTGTTTAAAATTGTAGCAAAATCAGGGAAATGTAGAATATTTATAAATATTCTTTCGGTCTTCTTTGTCTTTCGGCTGTTCCATTTCAGGTGTCGCCACAGCGAATCATCTGCCTCCATCTAACCCTGTCCTCTGCATCCTCTTCTCTCACACCAACTAACTTCATGTCCTCTCTCACTGCATCCATAAATCTCCTCTTTGGTCTTCCTCTAGACCTCCTGCCTGGCAGTTCCAACCTCAGCATCCTTCTACCGATATATTCACCATCTCTCCTCTGAACATGTCCAAACCACCTCAATCTGGCCTCTATGACTTTATCTCCAAAACATCTAACATGGGTTGTCCCTCTGATGAACTCATTCTTGATCCTATCCATCCTTGTCACTCCCAAAGAGAACCTCAACATCCTCAGCTCTGCTACCTCTAGCTCTGCCTCCTGTCTGTTCTTCAGTGCCACTGTCTCTAAGCTGTAGAGCATCGCTGGTCTCACCACTGTCCTGTACACCTTTCCTTTCATTCTCGCTGATGCTCTTTTATCGCACAACACACCTGACACTTTTCTCCACCCATTCCAACCTGCCTGTACTCGTCTCTTCACCTCCTTTCCACACTCTCCGCTGCTCTGGACCGCTTTACGTCGGATGCCCTTCCTGACACAACCCTCTGCATTTATCCAGACTTGGTACTGGCACAAGAAGACACTGGATTGCGCCCCCCTGTGGTTGCATTTGCAAGACGATGTGCATATATGTTTGTGAGCATATTATTAAATTAGTGTTGCAATTAAAATAATTTAATTGTTATTTATACTGTTGGTTTAAAAATACTAATTGATCATGTGTTGTTCTGTTTGAGTCCTAGACTACCAAAGTGCTTGAAAACAACCATCATTAGTTTTGATGCACAGCAAACAATTCCGTAGTACACACACACACACACACACACACACACACGCACACACACACAGGAAGCACATTCCTTCCCCTCACAGTCACTGCCTGTCCAGGTCCCCCCTGGTGATGTTTGTTTAAATGAGCCGCTGATTTATGGAGATAAGACTTTCATAAATAACTCACTCCCTCTTTTCCGTTAGTGACTCCATGTTGGAAAGAGGGAGGGCGGACCCCAGAGACCCCCGAGGGACCGCTGCCCGCTCCCGGGCTCTGCCCTGACCCACTTCTACATCCAGATCATGGTGATGAGCGGGTGTGGCCCTGAGATGTGTCCCCTGATTAACTCCGCAGTGGCCTGGACAGAGCAGGAGTCGTCTCAGGGAGACCAGACCGCCGGGATTAGTGCAACGTCTCGCTCAGACAAAGACGACGCGACAAACCGCAGGAGCTAAAACTTGGATATTTATTCCTCAGATCAGACGCAGTGTGTGTGAGATTTATCCTCCCGGTGCACCATGGGAGATCTCTCAGGGCTCCAAATATTTCACAGTGCATTGTGGGATTTCACAACCACACCAAATATGAAATATGTAGCAAACAAGAGAATAAGACAAGCCATTAAACTAGGACAAAAATGATGGCACCCATTACATCAGTGTGTGTGTGTGTGTGTGTGTGTGTGTGTGTGTGTGTGTGTGTGTGTGTGTAAGCTGAGGTGCACTGCTGGATAATTTAGAGCTCACAGTTTGGAGTTTTTAAATGTTTCTTTGAGTTTGGTTGGGTTTTGTGGGCGGGGCTAAATGTAAATGAGTAGTAAATACAGAGATGATTGGCGTGTATTAACATGTGACTACAGGTGGGGGAAAAAATTAACTTTGGACAGAAATCATTGGGTCGGTTTGGACATTAACGTAACGTGAAGCAGCTTGTTTTGGTGTTTCTGTGAGATTTAAATGAGTGTTTTAATCAGTGTGGACACAGTTGTGTAATTGACTGCAGTGTGTATCCTGGGACTAGAGGTGTGTTAGAGTTTAACAATACTGTAGGAAGCCAGAGTAAAATAAATAAGATAAATAACCGTTTCTATGGTAACAGATGATGGATGTGTACAGCTCAGGGTTTTGTTCTGGCCGTGACTCAGCGCTCTGCACACTTCCCACAGAGTTAGATTTATATTTAGAAGAACAAAAAAACCAGTGATGTGAGTTAAAAGTGTGTGTTCTTGTTGTAGGGCAGATGTTCTTCCCCGTGTGTGTGAAATGAGAGCATGGAAAAATGGAAGTGATATCACAGATCAGTGGAGTGGGTCGTTATTGAGAACATCTGCTCGGCGCACACACTCTCAGCGCTGTGGACACACACCTCGGCCCGCGCAGAGCCATGTCTCACCAGGTTTGGTGTGAAGAGGAAAACCGGCGGGCTGTAACCGAACACTGACACTAACTCCCTCCGCAATCTACGCCAAGCCGACATGAAGGTCACGAGGTCACACCAATGACATCTCACCTGAGCTTATCGGCCACGAAGATGACCCGGCGCTCCAGCAGCAGCGAGGCGAACACACACAGCACCTGTCTCACACTCAGGCAGCTGAAGAGGCTTTCGAAGTCCACGTGTTCCAACCTGGAGTCCATCGGCCTCCTCAACTCCATCACCTGAGGAGGCGGCGATTTATACAGCACGTAAATAAACGTGGTTCATCAAAATATTGGATTCTGGACTGTGATTGGTCAGGAGGTATTAATTGGATTTTACTTTTCCATAAATTCACTGCTTGCATGATGATAAGGATCATTACAGAAGTTTAACTTCATCCACAGAAACTCATTCTACATCCCTGATGCAGGGATCAGACCTGGGTACGGATGGTTCTAGATTCACATTCATAGCCATTATTTGTTCATTTTATAAGTTCATTATATGAATAAAAGAGAGGTTTTGTCTGTACATTGGGTCAGAACTCGCTCTTTCAATGATATCTTTATGTTTCATACATTGGAGGGTCAGAAACCAGTCTAAGAAAAACTTCTGTCTGTCTGTCTGTCTGTCTGTCTGTCTGTCCAGCCAGAATTTGTCACAGCATCACACAAAACTGCAGAATTTAATGGACATTTTACTTTGGTATTTGCCTGAACCTGCAAATACATAAAATCCAAATATTGAGCAAAAATTATAACCCGCAAGTTTTGACAGCGTACTGCGCATGCGTCACACCATGGACGTGTCTTAAATCAACCACTGGACAGAATTCATTCATCTTTTGCAGTACTTAGATATCTGCCTGAAGTTTAACCATAAAAAGCGATGTTATGAACAGTTATGTGTCGGATTTAATAATCTACTTCATTCGTTTTAAGACAAAACTTCATCTTTATCTGATCGACTTTTTCCATTTCTCATCTGTGATTCTCTCTCCGATTACCGAACAGGGAGTGTATTTGTCTGAGCACCAAAGAAGGACAACTTAGTGTAAACAAGGCGTCAGATACTCAACCTTACAGAATGTCATTTCTCTATATTAATAAGTTAGACAGAGTTCTGCTGTACAGAAACACACACGTACACGGACGTGGACATCAACCTCAAATAATAATAATAATAATAATAATAATCACTGATTACATTAACAATCAGCAGATTATTATTTATCTTTAATATTTTAACTGTTTCTACAAACTCCTTAAGAACGACTAACACTAGTTTGTTTATACATTATGTACATAAGGGGTTCTAATAATCTGACCTCGTTGCCTGCACCAGGCAGGAAGGTTTTGACTTTGATGGTTTTTCCGGGAGCCGGAAAAGGAGATTCCATCAGACTCCTCATGAAGGGGTAGACCAGAGCCGCTGAGATCCCTCTCCGCCTCTCCACTTCATCCAGGATCTGCGAGGAAACCACAGAGTGGACGGACACGTGTGAAAAACACATGATTCAGATTATTGTTTATAATTTTCTATAATATTTCACCTTATTCTCATGTCAAGTTCTCTTTTACTTCAGCTAACTTGAGTCTTCAAACAGTTTTAAATTAAACCTATATTATTTCCACTTTATTATGACTAATAAAAAACTACTAAAGCCATAAAGGCGTCTGCTTTATTTAAAGCCATAAACCCCAGAGCGCTCATGTAAATTACTGTAAACGGTTTCAGAGATTTCTTTTATTATACATGTTTGTTTTTGAGATTGAGGTTAAATGCTGCAGTTCCTCTGTGATCCTACGATCTAAACTCAGGCAGCTCTGTGGATTATGAATAAATCGTCGAATGGTACGAGTGAATTATTTGTTTAAAATTGTAAAAAGTCCCTCAAAAATCAGAAGACATATTTATAAAATCGTGATACTTACAGACTCGCAATACAAATCAAATCGACACAGAAGTATCGTGAGAATATCATATCAAGTCGTCTCTGGTCATTTCCGTCACCATTGACTTTAATCTCCCTGTTTTTAATTTATTCGTTTAAACATTCTGACTTTATTATTCACATAAACAGGTCACCAAGTCTGTGTTCATCTGGACCAGATGTTTTTGATATAGAAAAGTTTTGAGTGAGGTTTAGTGTTTACGTCACCATGACAACGAGGATTGTGAGTTTGTTCTGTGTGTGTATTAAGCTTTTTAATTTTGCTGCTTGTGTTTTTAACGAGCTTTATTTTGTCAAGTTTGTGATCTCAGTAAAGTCATATAGGATAAGAGACAGATTATAACAGACAGTTTTACTCATCTTTCAGTGATCAGATTCAGAGTGTTTGATGTCTAACAACCTCACAATTATTTTACATCGATTAAACTTTACACAATCAATGTGTGGCAGTTTTCTACAACAGAGTGCGCAGTGACACACACAAACACGTTCTGGTAGTGAAAGTAATCTGACTATAATGTTTACATTATTCTGACTGAGGTGTACACATGATGGATGAAGTGAAACATTATTGATCTCCGAGGGGAAAAATTATTCTAATTAGGCTCAGTTAAATTATCTGTAGTTAAATTATCTGTAGATAAATTATCTGTAGATATTTTAAGCATATTATTGGGGGATTATTACAGGAATAATAATTAGGAGATTAAACATAGGTTTAGGTGAAGGTGTGGCTCAGTGAGGAAGGACAAGTGATGAAGACTTCACGAGCAGGTATGAGCTCACCTTAGAGAACAGGTCGAAACACCCCAACCTGCTGATGACACAGTAGACCTCCGGGAGACGCTGTCCCTTCCCACTCGGCTGCAGAGATCAAACACATTAATCAGCAAAGAGCGGAGAACAACAACCACACAAACAAGCGCTCACTATCATCTAACAGGATCAAACCATTAAACCATTAAACCATTAAACCTGGACCAGTTTGGATCAATTTAATGTACAACACACACACCTCCTCTTAAACTGCTGCCTTAAAAACATTAACATAATAATTCACTGTTTTTGAATTTTACAGACTTCAGTCTCACTTTCTCCTTTTCATGAAGAAAGGTTTAAAAGAATTGTGGAAGCTTCATCAAAAGGCTTTAAACTCCGCCCACTTCACAATCGCAACTAATGTTGGTTTATAAATCAGACTCGAGTGAAAACCATGAAATCAAAGCTAGAGAGGCATTTATGAAATGTATTTATGAAATATGTAGAAATGTTCCTTCATGTCCTTACAGTTTTGTTTTGATAAAAGACGTCTCACTCTGTTAAATTATTTTAATCAATTTTATACTAAATATGGCTGTACTTTTTATAGCAGCTCAGGGTGTTTTCTTGATTTAATTTTAATTTATATGAAACTATTTGTAAAAGTCTCTCTCTTGACAGTCGTAAATCTTATTTCTAACTATGAAACAAAAACTAGACTATGTTTTATACAATTTTCAAATTGATGCACATGATTACACATAACCTTATTTACATAAATAAAATGTATTTTTTAAAGGTTTAAATAAAAATGCTCTTGTGTGTTTCTGATGTCTGCTGCTCATACGGATTATCTCGCTTTAAACCTGTTTTGTTTTAAAATATGCGGATGAGATCATTCAGGTAATGCGTCTATTCACATGCCTCGGGATGTTTTATAAACTGGTTAAATATGACTCAAAGGTGTGTGTGTGTGTGTGTGTGTGTGTGAGACGCTGGAGGAGCTCAGGTGTTCATCCAGAGCATGTGCTCTATTCTAAACAGGTGCGTTCCCACAGTCACACACACCACTCAGAACACGGCCTTCTATAATGAGCAATGTGTGAGATGGTTAGAAAGAGACGTGTCTCTAACAACACACACACACACACACACACACGAACATGCAGAAACAGAAAGAATTCATCCACTGCACATTTCCATATTAGGAATGTAAGTCTCCCCTGCTGGCTTTTCAGAAACACAGTTAAGTGGAGAATGTGGCGCTGAGTCGAAATCCTCAGGAATGTAACCCCCCAGACCCCCCCGTGCCAGCTCCTGGACTTCCTCATCGCAAAACAACATCCACCAGAAAAACAAACACACACACACACACACACACACACACACACACACACAACACTGGGACGTCCGCACGCTATTCAAGGCCAAAGAAAGAGCTCATTTATTTTAGACTCATTTATTATCAGACGTCTAACAGCAGGAATCTGATCAGTTCCCAGACTGATTATGTGTGTGTGTGTGTGTGTGTGTGTGTGAATATACATGAACTAAAGCTGCGGTCACATCACAAACCACATTGTTCCTGTGGGATTGTTTGGTCAGGTCAGATATGCGTGTCGTGACTTTTGTCTGACTCTGATGTGGACACGTCTGTCCTCTGAAACGCCGCATCAGGACGTCTTTGCTCGCTGTTAAAACACATCATTCATTCACATGCGTTCATTTCTAACTATTTTTGATTTCAGTTGTTTTCTTGATATGAAATCCCTGCACTCATGACGTCATGGCCTGCGGATGCACAGAGGCACAAAGTCACAGGAATTCCCGTCTGCTCGACCATGTATAGGACATTTATCTCCTCTAGGACCGAAACCAAAGAAACTCAGCAACGATCTGAAATACATCAAATTTGTATAATCAGACTCTCTGCAACAAACTAAAGGTGAAGATCAACACATAACTCCATACAACTACACAACGACAAACCTCTCTCTCTCTCTCTCTCTCTCTCTCTCTCTCACTCTCTCTCTCCCTCTCTCTCTCCCTCTCTCTCTCCCTCTCTCTCTCTCTCTCTCTCTCTCACTCTCTCTCTCACTCTCTCCCTCTCTCCCTCTCTCTCACTCTCTCTCTCTCTCTCTCTCCCTCTCTCTCTCACTCCCTCTCTCTCTCTCTCTCTCTCTCTCACTCTCTCTCTCTCTCCCTCTCTCTCTCTCTCTCTCTCTCTCTCACTCTCTCTCTCACTCCCTCTCTCTCTCTCTCTCTCTCCCTCCCTCTCTCTCTCTCTCTCACTCTCCCTCTCTCTCTCTCTCACTCCCTCCCTCTCTCTCTCCCTCTCTCCCTCTCTCCCTCTCGCTCTACTCTTTAGTAAATGCCATTAAACAGAGGATGAGATGTTTTACGAGCAGCCGCTCCTCTTTGGAAATAAAAGATAAAGGAGTGAGATACAGAGTGAGCTCCTATTGAAGTGGCTGAGCGATCCTCACCCTGTAATTATGATGCCTGTGGACATAATGCACGGCAACTCACACACACACACACACACACACACACACACACACACACACACACACACACATGTATATGTATGTATCTTTAGAAGCATCAGAAATAAAACCATACAGACACTCAAACACAAACAGATAAGAGAAAGAGAAAATAATAAGGTGAGACGGGACAGAGACAGAGACGGGGGCGGGGCTTACCAGGAGCCGGCGGCAGTATCCGAAACGCCGACTTCCATCTTCTCCTGTCAGCATGAAAGAGAAGGTCTCACTGCACAACACACACACAAACACACACACACACATACAGAGGTTGTTTAATGGAAGCCTTGGCTTTGTTAAACCCTGAACTTAGAATGTCCAAAAAACTCTTAAAACATCCGAACTTCCTGACATTTAAAAATGTTAGAATATATAAATATGCATGAATATGCTAATAGGTAAAGGAAATGTCATCCTTTATTCCCTTTATCTGTAATTCTAACCACTTGTTTTGTGCTCCTGAAGGCCAGGACTGCCATGAGAGACAGGCCATGCAGTCTGAGTGGGAGGGGCATACGCTCTCTCTGGTGTCAATCACGGCAGCTCTGGCCAATCATGGCTCTCTGTCAGCGTGTATATTCAGCAGAGGGCAGATAGCTTTAATCCAGCGCCCTGTCATGAAGCGCGAGCTGCAGCTGCTTTGGGTCTTTGAAGAAGCATGTGATAGAATTCGCTCTTCATGATTGGTTAGATGATTAGATTGGATGTAATCAAGGAGAGCTTCTACAAAAACCTCAAAAAAATTTTAAATAATTTTCAACAAGTTTTATACTGATTAGTGTTTTTTTTATTTCTTTGTCTAAGAAGTTAGCTTTAAAAGCTTAATGTTACTACTGTTGTTTTAGGCCACGCCCACAAGCAGGCAGGGACTGAAGATAAAGCAACTTTCACAGAGCTAGGATCTGCAGGTAGACAGAATTGCCAGGAAGCAAGTCATCCTTAAGTAAATTGCTTATCTTAGGTTTTGTTTTATGACATCATAATCATTGCCCCGCCCCAAACCAGGTTTATACAACAAAACCTGTGTCTGTTAAAAACTGTAATTCCTAGACTAAAGGTTTGATGGTGAGTGAGTGAGCGAGGGAGTGAGCGAGGGAGTGAGTGAGCGTGTGAGTGAGTGAGTGAGCGAGTGAGTGAGCGAGGGAGTGAGTGAGCGTGCGAGCGAGGGAGTGAGTGAGCGTGTGAGTGAGTGAGGGAGCGAGGGAGTGAGTGAGCGAGCGAGTGAGTGAGCGAGTGAGTGAGTGAGCGTGTGAGCGTGTGAGTGAGTGAGGTGTATGCGGTAGTGAATAGTGATGAACATGTGAGTACCTGCTGTACTCGGACACGGGGCTCCAGTCTTTAGCGTCGGGGAAGCAGAACTGTGGAATGGCTTTGAGACGCTGCTCGGCTTCTCGCATCTGTTTCGTCAGCCTCTCAAGCTAAATATCACAATAAAATAAGGAAGAAAAATCATACACTTTTACACACATTAGAATGCTATAATTATTCATGTGTATACAAATCACACAAAGACCAGAATAAATTTTTTGGGTTTGTTTGTTTGTTTGTTTGTTTTGCACTGCTCCTGTGCTGACCCTCAATGCTATGTGAAACATGTTCAGCACGGTCACCTCCCTCTACAAGGTCACTCCCAAGTCCCCGTCCCCGTCCCATTTCGAGATGATGACATCATCAGGGTCGACCCTCTGGCCCACAGCCAGCATATTTCCAGTTTCTCAAGGGGACGCGGTCACTGAGCCACATCTGGGATAATTAAAGAAGTACTTCTGCATAGTTTTTCGATTCAGCCTCCTGGCAGCATGATTTAGTGTTCTTACCGCAGAGTGAATAAAAGCTCAGAATCCGAGTCCTGGCTGCAACGGCGTGTTTAACAGCCTGAAATAATTATGGTGAAATAACTACCGCACAACGTCATTAGAGATACTAGTTTATAGTAAAAGCCGTGCCACCATGATGCCACACTGATTACATTTCTGAGATACGTGATCTGCGTAACGGTGGGTAAACTGTTAATTGTTAATTAATAAAAAATACCGATGATACTATTACTACATTTTATAAAGTTATAGTTATTATAAATCCTACACAATGTGTCTCTACAGTACATTATAATATTTCTCTTCCTTACTTTACACACAAGGTCACAAAGGTTAGAATCCACATTAGAGGTGGGGTTAGGGGCGGGGTTAGGGGCGGAGGAATCCCTCATATCTACACCACATTACTGTAACACACTGTGAGATCAGATCAGTCTGTTCTAAATGAGCTTCCAATGAACAACAGAACACACTCTCTGAAACAGACCGCGGTGTTCTCATGGTTCTCACGCGGTACCTTGGGGAACTGGTAGGAGACCTCCGGCGTGTACGAGTTCTTAGTGGGCTTCTTCTTCAGAGAAACCACGACAAAGTACTCAAACAGCTCACGTTCCTGCCACTCGAGCAGCTGCAGCTCCAGCGTGCGGTAACTCGGGGCACGGAGGAGAATCGACTGCAGCTTCAGGAGTCTCTGAGTGTGAGCTGAGAAACAGAAACACACACATTCACACACAATACTGTAGGTATTCATTCTGGACTTACACATCAAAGGTATAAGGTTTAAAGATATTTGTGTGTGACGGGTGAAGAATTACAGCAGGTATCTGATTAATAATAATAAAATAAAATAAATAATAATCAAATCAAATAATAATAAAATATTAAGTCTTCTTTCAGGTAATAATCTAATGAAATGCTTTAAATGTGTCAAAGACTGAATAAGTAATGAATCAGTTAATTATCAGAATGAACCAATTCAGAGTCTAGAAGACTGAATAACACACTGGAACATGATTTAATAAAAGACGAATATGATGAGATCTCTATTAGAAGATGTAATATGGGTCGAGTACATCACTAATGTATTACTGCTTTTTTCAAATACTGCTGATTTCTTAATTGAATAAACTAAAGTGAGTGTTTGTATTAATTCGCTGCTAGGGATAAACGGAGGGGCGTAACTCAACTCAACTCTGATTTTAGTGCTAAATAAGGAAATAAAACCATAAACATTATAATGAAAAATAACACAAACCAGGTTGTTATCATTCAGTGCAAAGTGTTTAACTCTCACCTTTGAACCTGTCATCAGAGTCACTCTCACTCTCACTGTTATCATCTGCAAACAGAAAAAAATACCGTTTCCCTGATGTCAAAGGTCAACTTAGTGAACCGAGTACTGATCTGTGAGGGGTGATTTCAAAAACATATACAGTACAAAGTATAGAATCGTCCATTAAAAATCAAACGCTACCTCTCAGAGAGGCCGTCTCTATATTGTTCAGTGAGAGCTTCTTTAGTCTTTTCTTCCCTCTTTTTGAACAGAAGATAGAGTTTACTCTCTGCACCACCTACAGAGGAAGAAAAAGAAGAAGAGCGATGGCATGTTGGTGAACAGTGAAGCAGCAAAGCACTTCCAGGAACACTCAGCATAATCCTCATGACGGAGTACAGGATAAACCTTGGAGTCGACGCTCACAGCGTGTGGTTGCGGTTGAGTCATTTTTTTTTAGCGCTGCTCTGCTGTCACTGCCTGTAAGCACAACTAAAATATCATTCTCACTGCTGCAGGCACGAATCATCAGACTGAGGAACGCTTCAGCCTTAAAAAAAACACTGGGGAGGCAAAAAAAATGCTGTGAAAGCTATTAGAGATGGCCTCTTCTCTAGCTGAGTACAACTGAAAAACAACCAAAATGGCGTTTGTATTGTAAGCTGAAAACAATCTCATCCCAACTCCATTTTCTTCCTCCGGTTTTATCCAGTCTCCTGAACTTATTCGTTTTATTTATATTAGAGTTGCTCTTGATTCTTATTTAATGGAACACACATTGAGCTCATTACGGCTGTCAGTTCAGCAGAGCCAAAATCAGGCTAGAGGAGAAACAGAGAAAAAACAGGCAAAAACAGAGAAACCTAATCTTTAATATCTTTGAGTTTGAAATTCTTGATGTGATACAGAGCTCTGTTTCCTTTAACAGCAGCTCTGACAGTAGTTTAAAATAATGGTTTCCATAGTAACAGCTCGTTCACAGACGTGTGTACAGTGGACGCTACACTAATAATAAACCATTTGATAAACAGGATGAGTAGATGTGTGACATTAGAGGAAGGAGTCTCCAGTGTCAACACTGTGTCAGAGATAAAGCTGTAAGTTCTCCCTCATCTTCAGGACAGACGAGTTTACAGCATTTTTACAGCACAGATTTTTTAAAAATCTTAATAGAGCGAGGGAACGACTAGTTATAGTCACCCAGTACACATTCTCAAACTGGTTCCGTGGTGGGAGTGCTCCAGTCTACCTTGGGGACTCGTCTCTGTCTGCGGGACGCCAGCGTGTCACTGGCGCTGCTAAGGCTGTCGTCCAGCAGGCCGCAGGAGGGAGACGACAGCTGGGGCAGCAGCAGCACGTCATCGTGACTGTGTCTCTTAGACCAACGAGACAAGCGGTGGCTCTTCCTGTCTGTCTGGCCCTGGAGACGCAGAGACTGACTGCTCGGCTTAGACGGGAGCTGAAGGTGGAGACAGAGACGGGACGAGGACCTTTACTGTCACTGTGGTGTGTGAGTGTGTGTGTGTGTGAGTGTGTGAGTGAATGAATGTGTGAGTGTGTGTGTGATGAGTGTGTGTGAATGCGTAAATGAGTGAGTGAGTGAGTGAGTGAGTGAGTGTGAGTGAGTGAGTGTGAGTGAGTGAATAACTGAGTGAGTGAGTGAGTGAGTGAGTGTGAGTGAGTGTGAGTGAGTGAATAACTGAGTGAGTGTGAGTGTGAGTGGAGTGTGAGTGAGTGTGTGAGTGAGTGAGTGTGAGTGAGTGTGAGTGTGAGTGAGTGAGTGAGTGTGAGTGAGTGAGTGAGTGTGAGTTCGAGTGAGTGAGTAACTGAGTGAGTGAGTGAGTGAATAACTGAGTGAGTGAGTGAGTGAGTGTGAGTGAGTGTGAGAGTGAGTGAGAGTGAGTGAGTGAGTGTGAGTGAGTGAATGTGTGAGTGAGTGAGTGTGAGTGAGTGTGAGTGTGAGTGAGTTCGAGTGAGTGAGTAACTGAGTGAGTGAGAGTGAGCGTGAGTGAGTGAGGGTGAGTGAGTGAGTGTGAGTGAGGGTGAGTGAGTGAGTAACTGAGTGAGTGAGTGTGAGTTCGAGTGAGTGAGAGAGTGAGTGTGAGTGAATGAGTGAGTGAGTGTGAGTGAGTGTGAGAGTGAGTGAGAGTGAGTGAGTGAGTGTGAGTGAGTGAATGTGTGAGTGAGTGAGTGTGAGTGAGTGTGAGTGTGAGTGAGTTCGAGTGAGTGAGTAACTGAGTGAGTGAGAGTGAGCGTGAGTGAGTGAGGGTGAGTGAGTGAGTGTGAGTGAGGGTGAGTGAGTGAGTAACTGAGTGAGTGAGTGTGAGTTCGAGTGAGTGAGAGAGTGAGTGTGAGTGAGTGAATGAGTGAGTGTGAGTGAGTGAGTGTGAGTGAGTGTGAGTGAGTGAATGAGTGAGTGTGAGTGAGTGTGAGTGAGGGTGAGTGAGCGAGTAACTGAGTGAGTGTGAGTTCGAGTGAGTGAGAGTGAGTGAGTGTGAGTGAGTGGGGTGAGTGAGTGAGTGAGTAACTGAGTGAGTGAGTGAGTGCGTGTGAGTTCGAGTGAGTGAGTGAGAGTGAGTGAGTAACTGAGTGAGTGAGCGTGAGTGAATGAGTGAGTGAGTGAGCGTGAGTTCGAGTGAGTGAGTGAGTGTGAGTGAATGAGTGAGTGAGTAACTGAGTGAGTGAGTGAGTGAATGAGTGAGTGTGAGTGAGTGAGAGTGAGTGAGTGTGAGTTAGAGAGTGAGTGAGTAACTGAGTGAGTGTGAGTGAGTGAGTGTGAGTGAGTGAGTGAGTGTGAGTGAGTGTGAGTGAGTTAGTGTGAGTGAGTGAGTAACTGAGTGAGTGAGTGTGAGTGAATGAGTGAGTGAGAGTGAGTAACTGAGTGAGTGAGTGTGAGTGAATGAGTGAGTTAGTGAGTGAGTGTGAGTGAGTGTGAGTGAATGAGTGAGTGAGTGTGAGTGAGGGTGAGTGAGTGAATGAGTGAGTGAGTGTGAGTGAGTGTGAGTGAGTGTGGGTGAGTGAGGGTGAGTGAGCGAGTAACTTAGTGAGTGTGAGTTCGAGTGAGTGAGTAACTGAGTGAGTGAGTGAGTGTGTGAGTGAGTGTGAGTGAGTGTGAGTGAGTTAGTGTGAGTGAGTGAGTGAGTAACTGAGTGAGTGAGTGTGAGTGAATGAGTGAGTGAGTGTGAGTGAGTAACTGAGTGAGTGTGAGTTCGAGTGAGTGAGTAACTGAGTGAGTGAGTGAGTTCGAGTGAGTGAGTGTGAGTGAGTGTGTGAGTGTGAGTGAGTTAGTGTGAGTGAGTGAGTAACTGAGTGAGTGAGTGTGAGTGAATGAGTGAGTGAGTGTGAGTGAGTAACTGAGTGAGTGAGTGTGAGTGAATGAGTGAATGAGTGAGTTAGTGAGTGAATGAGTGAGTGAGTGAGTTAGTGAGTGAGTGAGTGTGAGTGAGTGAGTGTGAGTGAGGGTGAGTGCGTGAATGAGTGAGTGAGTGTGAGTGAGTGTGAGTGAATGAGTGAGTAACTAAGTGAGTGAGTGTGAGTGAGTGAATGAGTGAGTGAGTGAGTGTGAGTGAGTGAGTGTGAGTGCGTGAGTGTGAGTGAGTGTGAGTGAGTGAGTGTGAGTTCGAGTGAGTGAGTGTGAGTTCGAGTGAGTGTGAGTGAGTGAGTGTGAGTGAGTGAGTGAGGGTGAGTGAGTGAGTAACTGAGTGAGTGAGTGAGTGTGAGTTCGAGTGAGTGAGTGTGAGTGAGTGAGGGTGAGTGAGTAACTGAGTGAGTCAGTGTGAGTTCGAATGAGTGAGTGAGAGTGAGTGAGGGTGAGTGAGTGAGTAACTGAGTGAGTGAGTGAGTGAGTGAGTGAGTGAGTGAGTGAGTGAGTGAGTGAGTGTGAGTTCGAGTGAGTGAGTGTGAGTTCGAGTGAGTGAGTGTGAGTGAGTGAGTGTGAGTGAGTGAGTGTGAGTGAGTGAGTGAGGGTGAGTGAGTGAGTAACTGAGTGAGTGTGAGTGAGTGAGTGTGAGTCAGTGTGTGTGAGTGAGTGTGAGTGAGTGAGTGAGTGAGTGTGAGTGAGTGAGTCTGAGTGAGTGTGTGTGAGTGAGTGTGAGTGAGTGAGTGTGAGTGAGTGAGTGTGAGTGAGTGTGAGTGAGTGAGGGTGAGTGAGTGAGTGAGTGAGTGTGAGTGAATGAGTGAGTAACTAAGTGAGTGAGTGTGAGTGAATGAGTGTGAGTGAGTGAGTGTGAGTGAGAGAGTGAGTGAGTAACTGAGTGAGTGTGAGTGAGTGAGTGTGAGTGAGTGTGAGTGAGTGTGTTTGAGTGAGTGTGAGTGAGTGAGTGTGAGTGAGTGAGGGTGAGTGAGAGAGTGAGTGAGTAACTGAGTGAGTGTGAGTGAGTGAGTGTGAGTGAGTGTGAGTGAGTGTGTTTGAGTGAGTGTGAGTGAATGAGTGTGAGTGAGTGAGTGTGAGTGAGAGAGTGAGTGAGTAACTGAGTGAGTGTGAGTGAGTGAGTGTGAGTGAGTGTGTTTGAGTGAGTGTGAGTGAGTGAGTGTGAGTGAGTGAGGGTGAGTGAGTGTGAGTGAGAGAGTGAGTGAGTAACTGAGTGAGTGTGAGTGAGTGAGTGTGAGTGAGTGTGAGTGAGTGAGGGTGAGTGAGTGACATTCGGTGTAAAGTTAATGAAAATCAGGGTGTGTTCACTAAACCAGTGATAAGATGAGAAAGCCGTCCCAGTGGGCGGAGTCTGTTATAAACACAGTGGAATAAGGAGAGGAGCATGCTGGAACATTCCGCAGGTTAGATGGAATTACCTGGGGAGGTGTAGTGGACTTCCTGTCTTGGGAGGTCCACGTCCTGCTGAGTGAGTCACTAGACCTCTCGGGTAACAGACGAGACCTGCGAGCCAGAGCTCTCCCCTTCAGGTCCACATCCTCATACGGATTCTCTTTCATAGAGTCTGTGAGAGAAAGAGGGAGAGAGAGCGAGAGGGAGAGAGAGGGAGGGAGAAAGTGAGAGAGAGAGAGAGAGAGAGGGAGAGGGAGAGAGAGAGAGAGAGAGGGGGAGGCAGAGAGGCTCAGACATAACCTAAACACAGAGTGCAGACTTAAAAGCAGTAAAAGTTAACACAACTAAGTGGGAGAGAGGGAGCGACTCAGAAGGTGAAAGAGAAAGGCAAGAGTTCTGAGGCCAGACGAGTCACTGAGCGTCTCCGAAAACAGTTTACATTGGATGCAAACCCTTAGACTGAACTCCAGAATGAGTGTTAGACAAGAGGAGACAGAAACACACCTGCTGGGATGTGATCTACTGTAATAATATAATGACAATATAATATTAAAAATGACTCCACTTCAGACGGCATGCTGGTGATGGTACACGCTCAGGAAGAACTTAATAACGCTCCAATAACATCCAATCTGCAGCTCTACACCTTCTTCCACATAAGAATGAGTAAATCTGTAATTGACGTGCGTGCGGGAACAGTGTGAGACTGACATACGAGCTCCACGCCAGCCATGTTTAGCCTGGCCTGGGAACAATACAGAAAAGTTCAGAAAAATAAAAACATATCACATGACATATGGGTCTCTGATCTGAACCCGATCGCTGGAAAAACACAGGCTTGCTCTAAATATACACACAAACAGCCTGCAGAAGGCCAGCAAAGTGGCGCCCGACTGCACAGCGCGCTGGAAATCCACAGCAGGGAAAGGACGACCATTACAGCTTTTCCGTGTCAGGAGGTTTCGGAGCTCCGGAGCGCTGCTGCGTGATGCGACGTAATGACAGAGTGCTGAGAGTAGTGACATGCCGCCCTGACCACGCTCGCCTACCAGGATTATAAAGACAAAAGTAGGCCTTGAAATACACACACACACACACACACACACAGAGTGTACAGTATACATATATTTACACAACACAGGAGTGTGAGTGTTGTTTTACAGCTCTCAATGATAGAACAGCAAATGTTTTCTTGCATTAGAATCGAGATCATGATTCTTTTATAAGAAAATATGTGTCTATTTAATAAACAACTAAATTACAGCGTGAGCTCTGCCTCAGCTCATTCATACATTTCATCATTTGGCTGGTCAGCAGTTTAGTGTCCTTTACAGACGTGCTTTTTAAAACCCACGTACACCTGTCCCAGGTGGTTTCTTACTTCTTTCCCCTCCCACATACTGCTACATCAAAAATGTAGAACAGAATCAGAACGACCTTCTCATGACCTTGAGCTCAGTGCGTATTTTCTTTGTGATGACGTATCATTCATTTAATTGCAGTTCTATTATATAATCTGACACAGAGACACACACAGAGACACAAACACAAGGCCTACTCTCATACACACAGTTCACTGTACTGTACATATTTACTGCATTTAGAGTTAAACTTCTGCTTGTCCTGTTTGTTATTGGAATGTTTGTTGAGATTCACAACAGCAGCAGCAAGCGACTTCCTCTCGTCCAGGACATCGTCGTGTAATCTGACCAGGAAGGTTTCTGACAGATCCATCATCACCAAACTAATGCGCTCAGCACGAGGAGCCTGAGGCAGCGTGAAAATATAGAAGGGCGACGCCTTCACTAGCGTAACGAGAGGGAAATGATCTGGCGTGACTCTTTGCCAGGAAACGTATAGACCGAGAGAATGCGCTGATGATCTGTTTGGAGAAACTGAACTGTAAATGGGCTTCTAAAAGATCACCAGTGTTCTGTGGTACATTTGATGATACAGTTTGTATAACCTGATCAGGTTCTGTTCATCATGTAACATGAGTGACATGACTAAAAGACAGAAGTGTGATACAGAACCGTATCAGTAGTTTAGTTTGTTTATTCAGGAGGAGAGCGCCTACGTGCAGGCCGTGCCATGAACTCCAGGTGGAGTGACATCGGCATCACGATCGATTTACTGAGACGTCACAGATCCCGTGATATGTTTTCTACCGTCAAAAATGTTCCGCACTCCGGTTATATTAAAGCTTCTGTTGGTCTCATCATCGCTCTCCTTTCAAGGCTCCTGTCTCCCCAGTCGCTTCTGTGCAGGTGTGAACATGTTACATCGGTTCATTTGTAACTGCAGAGCGGACAAAAAGGGACGCCCAGCTTGTGATCTGCATGTAAGAAGAGCAGCGTGCAGTGATTCGCATTTTTGTGTTTTTTTCAGGGTGTATCTAAACAGAATTTTAAATTGATACTCTAAGGAGGGTGAAAGTTTCTTAAAGAGAATCTTTACTGGTGATGAGACACGAATTCATCACTACAAGCCTGAGAGTAGACGGCAGAGTATGTAGCGGAAACGGACGACCGCTATCAGAAGGTGTTGTGATCCTGCATGACTATGTCCGTCTGCACACTTCTGCTCCACACTGTTGACACTGAGGTGTTAAAAACGTCCTTCTTATAGTTCTGATGTCACTCCATCAGACTGCCACCTGTTTGGTCCCCTGAAAGCAGCCCTACGAGGATGAGGAGTCACTTCTGATGAAAAGTGAAGACAGCAGTGCATTCGTGGCTCACAGCTCAGAATAAAACACTTTTTAATGAGGGAATACGAAAGTCTGTTGACGGATGGACAAAGTTTATTGAAAAGCAAGAAGGTTTATTTTGTAAAATTATGTATTTGTCCTTTCTATGGGGTTAATTAAAATAATGAATTAATTAATTAATAATTACAGCCTGTGTGGACATGATTTTTGACTCACCCTCACAGATTTTTTCTTTTTTTCTTTCTATATTTAATTTATGATTTACCATTGAGGAACTCGTGCTAGATCATACATACAACAACAATGTAATACTTTTATATATATACAGCACAAATACATTCAACATATAATTAAATAATATTTTTTTCTTTGCTGCTGTAACAAAGAAATATTCCCCACTGTGGGATGAAATAAAGATGTATCTTATCTTAATAACACATTACTACTAATATCTAACTCTAAATACTTTAGTAGTATTTAATATTAGAGCAGCATGATTTCATTAAAAAAATCACATTGCAATTATTCTGACACCCTGAGATTGTGATCTAAACTGTAATATTAAACGTATTGTTTGGTATTTAAAACATGCTTTTTAATGATGTTTTCTAAGATTTATTCAATTCAATTCAATATTTTATTGTCATTGTTAAAAATAACAAGTATAAAGAACAACGAGGTATCATGTGGCAACATCTCCCAATAATAAAAAATAATGATTATTTATCACCACAAAAGTACACAGTGTATGTTTAACTGTGCAGCACTAACTGATTAACTTTAATCCTTTACATCTTACACTATAAACACTATCTGAGCCTTTGGTTATATAATTATTGTAAAAATGATGTACTAGTATCATGGTTATTATTATTTTGCTTGTATCGTCCAGTACTAGTTCTGAGCTCAGTGTTTGGGGAGTGAAGCCACACAGAGGCTGTAAATGTTCCTCTGGAAATAATCAGCACTTCACAAAAAACCCTCAATGTCAACGGAGGTGTTCAGGAAAACAATGGGCTCTTTGTTGAGGCGCCACAGAGACTCAGTCACACGGCCTGAAACTATCGGTCACCGTCTCTGAAAACTGAAACAACCCAAGCACAATGAACGCTCCGTGCCAGTGCTCTAATTCAATTGTAGAACTAAAAATAATGCCTTGAAGATCAGCATCGAAGAAAAAACACAACAGAAATCTGTGCTACGTTCGTCTGTCTGTCGTCTCGTCTTCGCTCGGGTATTAGTTCCTCCAGCCGTCTTTTACAGAGTCTGGTGCCAGAACCCCATGAGCAGCAGTCCAGTTTTACGATCTGGGCACGAGGCAAGAAACATGCTCCGCGTCTCTGTGAGAAGTTCCTCAGGGTCCGAGTGTGAGAGCAGCTACAGGTCATTTCCTGTGCAAAGGAATGCAACGCGCAAACCCCTGCGAGCAGGAGGTCACAGAGACCAGGATGTCGACAGACACCGCATGCAGAACACGGGCTCTTTACTTACACACCGCTCTCACAGCACGGTGTGTGTCTGGGTTTAGGGAATCTCTCTGAGAAAAGTCGGATCACACTTTAATACCCAGTGTTAAACATTTAACCCACAGCACACCGACTCTATCAGGTAATACAGAGTGAAATACAGAATGGTGTTTATTTCAGTATTTGCTGTTTAAACACTTCTGATCTTTTTATAGCAGCATTAAATGTTGTGGAACATCCATGAACAAATGAGTTCCTACTGTCACTTACTGTAGGTTATAGCAGCAATAAACAGTCGCTCCCTCTTTCTCTTTATTTTAATAAGACAAAAAAAGTCATGTCGATGAAAATCCTCAAACTTCTGTCAAAGAGGAACTTAAACTTACAGCTTTACCTCTGACTGTTACCAAGCGCTCACACTGGAGACTCCTTTCATACTTGTTACGGAAAACTTCGACAAATTGTTAAAAAAAACTTCACCACATCAGATGCTCTGACCAATCAGAATCCAGACTTGACAGTTCTCTGGGATAAAGACGTGGCAAAAAAATGAATGAGTATCAACAATCATCCAAAAGTCTGGGAAAAATATTATTCAGGTCCATTTTATTAAAATCATCCCACAGGCACTGCAACTACTCCGACCTGCCAAGTTTGACTTTTTTTCCCAGAAAAGCTTCACACAGTTTAAACCCGACTGCCAGGATTACATAATCCACTTGTTATTGCTGTCTTTCATATCTAAATGATCAGGAAACATCAGTACGCTGTAACGCATCATGACAAAGAAAATGCATTTAAAATCAGAACCTCAGCCGGAATTCTGCTCCAGTGCCCAGGTGGGGTTTGTTTTTTCGAGTCAAACAGCGCCAGTATTTCTGCCCTCAACATGACAACATCCACTACAGCTTCTGCCTTCAGGTAAAACCCCACCTAAAGCACAACTGTGATAAACCATCACTGTAAACAGTGTAAACAGTACCAGTTGAATCTGATTAGATCGGACAGATCAGCGCTCTGGACCAGCACACTTAGGATTTATAGTTTTTGTATTTTTTTATATATGAACAGTCTGAAATTCCCCTCTATCAGCGCAGTGCAGAACTCGTGTTAACACACTTAAATCTGTCATATCGTGTAAATCTACTGCTATCACAAGGCGCTTCACAGCTTAACACAGCACAGGGATGCAATAAAGATGGCAAAGAGGTCTAAATATATTTAATATTTTATCTGTGCGAAACAAAATAAAGTAAATGTCACGGCTCATAGCTGAAGTGTTTAGAGTTGAGGACGTTAAAAATGTTTGAAGAGTATAAGGATGTCAAAAACGAAGCTGGAGCTCATTGAGGCGCTTCTGCCTTAAACGTCTCTGAATAAACTGCACTCACATCTTCATCCTGCACCAACTCTTCACCTACTCATGACGATTCACATTCATAATTACAAGTGACTCTGATGTGGAGAAGTCTGTCCTCTGAAAAGGCATGCACATGCACATCGACACATCGTCTGGGTTAAAACACGCCACATTTGTGCGAGCACTCAAACAATGGATGTGATTTTATCTATAAATCTGCTTGGGGTTTTGGTCTGGAGGACGGCGAGCAGTTAGTCGGCTGTATGTGTCGAGCTCCAGAAGAAGGAAGAAAGGCAGAAGTCTCCCGCTTTAGCTGTTTTAGCTGCTCAGATTCTAGTCGCTTCAGGCTGGTGGTGTAAAACGCAGCCCATCTTACCTTTAATTACATTTAAAAGATTGAATGGGATCAGAGGTTCAGTTCTCAGGCAGGTCCTGAGCGGAGCTTGGTGAAGGTGTGCGCTCACCTGTAATGTCCTCATAGGCGTTTTCCTCCAGAGTGCTTTTAGAGCTGGAGCGGTTGTGGTTCTCCGTGCCGTTTTCTACGGGTGAGGAGGGGTAAGATGAAGGCAGACTACCTGCATCTTCAGACTCACACGACTCCCTAGAAGAGAAAGCAAAAAGACACACAGGTCTGTTTAGTTAAAGTCCAGTTGTTCTGGCTCCCTGAAGTCCTCCTCTCCACTGGTTCCACTCACACCAGACCACCTGAGCAGATGAAAGCTTCTGTTATACAACCAGTCAAACGTGTCTAATGCATCACCGGCACTCGATTAAAATTAAAATCAGCGCGTTCAGAATGAATAATAGCTCTGACATGCAGGTCGGTAATTTCCTGTTTATTCACAATAATCCAAACACAATAAGAACATTTTTAATGTCTGTAACGCATACCAAACACAACATCAAAGTGTCAGCATATTAAAAGAGAAAAAAAACAACAACCACACTGAACGTCTAAGGCTTGTAAACAGCTGACTCGTATTCAGCCACAGGAATTTCAAACATACAAATCCTTCGACCCACACAGCATGAGAACCTGGCGCGGCTCCACCGGTTTAAACAATCTCCACTCCAGATCTCGTTCAAACGGCCATGAAGAACCAGAGCTATAAACACGACGTTAGTGCTCCTCAAAGCCACGAGGGGAGATGAAGTAAAATCTTCTGGGTGTGTTACACTCTTCAGACTGACGCTCGCTAATAACTCCAAGCTCCAGTTTAACGTTTCAGCCGAGCTGCAGGAGGTTAGTGAAAGAAGGATGAATACTGTTAAATATTACAGCACAGTATATTCTCAGAAGTTCTGTTCTATAGAAGACTGTTCTACTGATGCAGCATTGTTGAGGTCAAGCAAATCGTCAAGTCGGATATTTTCCATCCTTAAGTGTCTCACTCTGAGAAACAGCCACACGCCACCACGGTGCAGGTGATCAGTCGGCCTGCGGCACGCATCTCTTAAAATCATTTTTATATGTCATTTTGTGGATTGACATGAACAAATACAGTAGAATAAAAAGTCTATACCGTGTTAAACTAATCTGTAAGACTAAATTTCACCAAGCTGAGAGATTCCTGCTGTCATGTATAGCGTGATGCTCCTGTCCACACTTACGTCATACACCAGCTCAGATACACTAAACACCATCACGCTCAAGTTCAAACAAAAGAGAAGTCTGATTTACAGAAGGATGATTTATTGGGAAGGGAGGATGATTCATGCTTGTTGTGGAAGAGTAGTCTGGTTAGCCAGCTGTTTCAGGCACAGAGCTCATGACACCCTGTGAGTGACTGTGAGAGTGAAGGCGTTTTCACGACTGATTTGAACCGCGCCCAGGAACAATTCGATGCCCAGGATGAGATTAAAGTGATTTCGGAGGAGACAGACAGCACTGATGACGTCGTGTCTAAACAGCGATCTATCTCAGGTACGACTGGCTTCCTTATCTGATCCTAACCATGTCTGAGTACTCTGCATCGTTCCTGAGACCACCTCTCCTAACGGACTCAGGCACGGTTCCTGAACGGAACACGGAACGATCGTGTTCACACTGATCAAAATAAACCAGACTTTGGGGTCAAGTGTTCTCAGAAACGATCACAGGACCATAATGAGAAAACATCATATGAGAGAGCAAGGTGTTAGTGAGTGACTCAGCGACTGCAGGTCTCATTACTGTTTAGGCAGCCTACTGAGTGTATTATCGGCATCCTGCAGCTGCAAGCTTGCTCTGTGCTGTCAGGAACACCGCAGCACGGCCTGCGTTAGGAAACGTTTCCCACAACAAGCTCGCAGTGACACTCAGAGTTTCACCCGAGAGAGAGAGAGAGAGAGAGAGAAAGAGAAAGAGAATGTCGCGAAAACATACATTCTGTAGTATAAGTGGAAGGTTTGTTTTTTGTCCTCCTCACGTCTCACTCCATCACAGTAGTTGTAAGCGGAACGTGAGATTCAGACGAATAGCTGTTAATGTAAACCAGACTAGAAACACACTGAGTGTGTGAGCCATTAGCTAATCAAAATAACTGAAATAAATGAATAACTGAATAAAGGAGTTAAAGGTCACGTGCATCGTCACTGACTACAGACGGAACGGCGTCTCACCTCTCATGTATTCTCTTGAACGAGCCCTCAGGTGTCTTAAGCGCAGCCGAGGGAACGCGAGTGTCGGGATGGGGAGGTAATCCATTGCTAGGCGAAGAGTCTTTTTGGCTCCGATTAGCATCATACTCAAAAGTGCGCTTGGGTTTAGGTAAGGGGTTGACGGGGGTCACGCCGGGTGGGCCTGGTGGGCCTGGTGCACAAGAGAGTTCTTCTGTCTCTGACATGAAGGAGGCCACGCTGAACCTCTGTCTGAACTTTGAGAGTTTTTCTGAGGTGGGGTAAGCGTCTGGCTCGGTGGCGACAGAACAGATGCTGCTCCGCTTGCTGTCACACGTGCTGTCCAAGTCCTCATGACGTGACGAAATGGTGAAAGACTTCCGTGACTTGTCCAAGCCGTAACAGTTGCTCAGATACTTTGGAGGAGGAGACGGACTGTCTTTCAAAGCCTGCTCGATCTTCTGTATCCGGTTCAGCACGGCCGACGGCTCTTTACGAGGATAAAGGGTGCGGACGAACGTCTTCTGTCCCTCTCTCTTGTGCATCCGTCCGCCACACTCTCGGTCCGAGGTTCCGTCCTCTTCCTCTGTCTCCGGATAGGAACACTCTGAGAACGCTGCACTCATCCTGCGGGTGGACGTGCACTCGTAGGTTTTATCACTACAAGGAGAGGACAAGAGGCTGGGGCAGCCTTCACTCCCACCGCCAGACCTCTTGTCCAGGCAAAGACTCATCTTAGGAAGATCCATGTTCCGACACTCCCATTCTGAGATCTTCTTTCGGATCGCGTCAGACGAGGTCCCGGTGCCGTTATGGCTGAGTGACAGAGTACGCCTGTGAGCGTACTTAGCGGACGAGGAGGCTAAAGACAGTGCACTCCAGTGGAGATGTCCAGGATCTCCTCCAGAAGGTTTCTCTTTAGGTTCGTTCTCCTTCTGCTCTTGGTCTTCTCCACCAGACGGCTTGTAGATGCTGAGCTTCTTCTCCAGACAGCCGATACTCTTGGTCTTGGTGAGTCTAAGGCTCTGGGACTCAGTGGGGAGCGTGGAGCCAGTGCGGAGGCTAGCCGTTTTCTGACTCCAGTTCCTCTGAGACTGGACTTTTGTGTCAGCTTTGGCGTATCCGCTCTGGAGATCGGCGTCCTCTGTCTCACTGGACTGAGCGCAACACGGTTCCTTTACAGCAGAAAGAACAGCAGGTGGGGTCACAGACTGGCACCTGTAACAAGAAGACAAAGGCAGAAAGCAGTTAGAAACTCTATCACAGCAGTTAGCTTAGCAGTGTGCTTGACCACCGAAAGGACAAATGTGTGGAAAATTGTTCTGCTTTCTTCTGAATTCATCTGTAGTTAATAAAAGTAAGTTAAAAAAAGACACGTTGTAAATAATACATAGCTTTTGCTTTGTAAAGCGATGAGAGGAAAGTGCCACAGCAAGCTGACGTAACTTTGGCAAAGCTGATTCCGTCAACATCGAGGTCAAGCCAAGACAAACACAGCTCGATAAAATGCCTGTGTGAGTTTTTCCATAGAATTTAAAGAATTTTGGATTAATTTTATACGGACCACACGCAAAACAAACAAAGAAAACTCAAATAATAATGTGTGTACCTTCACTCAGCCGTTCCACTTTTCTGTCTCAGGCAGATTACCTGGCTGCCGCCTCCTCATCCTCACTCTCACCGCTCATGACGAAGACGCCGCTCACCGCAGAGCGCTGGCTCACTGAAGGACAATCGCCTCACTCCACGCTTTTTAACTAAGACACGCTCTCTCTCTGTCCGTGAGATTCCAGGAAGTGGGACTTGACTCGACCCGTAGCTGAGTGAATACGAGAGAACCAGATCTGATGTCCCAACAGCAGCTAGAATAACGAGAGTGTGAGCTGGGAGGAGGCCAGGAGCATGATCATGCCTGCAGGTTGGGACAGATTGCTTAACACTTCACCATCACCACCCTTCCTCGTGAGGGAGGAGAAACGCTACAGCAGCCGAAACGCTGAACTGCTGCAGGCCGTCAGCATTTCCAAAAACGTGCCATCACATGGTGTGCGCACGCTAATTACGTCACCTATATTTAATCAGATTGTGTTCTTATACACTCACTTATGAATCTGTCACCAAAGTCGTGTGTGAATGTATTAATATATAAATTACACACCAGATTTACAAAAGTTTTTGATTTTCTTTGCACTCACATGTGTAGGCTGATAATAAGTCAGGAATTACCATGTACGTTCACATTTAGCCACGCCCACAAACCCCATAAAAGGCAAAGACATATAACATACAGCTGTTGTATGGTGTGTGTAGATGTTGTATGGTGTGTGTAGATGCTGTATGGTGTGTAGATGCTGTATGGTGTGTAGATGCTGTATGGTGTGTGTAGATGCTGTATGGTGTGTGTAGATGCTGTATGGTGTGTGTAGATGTTGTATGGTGTGTGTAGATGCTGTATGGTGTGTGTAGATGCTGTATGGTGTGTGTAGATGCTGTATGGTGTGTGTAGATGCTGTATGGTGTGTGTAGATGCTGTATGGTGTGTGTAGATGCTGTATGGTGTGTGTAGATGTTGTATGGTGTGTAGATGCTGTATGGTGTGTGTAGATGCTGTATGGTGTGTAGATGCTGTATGGTGTGTAGATGCTGTATGGTTAATTTCAGGCCTGTTCACACTCATAATGAATCTCAAGACATTAAATTAAATTAAATGGAAATTAAATATAAAGTTTCTTCATTTCTTCAAGTTATTCTAAGGAATAAAAAGGTGACGTCCCCGGGCCACCGTGAGTCACGCTGAGAATCCTGCAACACTCTGAGCTGTGTATCAGGACAGACGGGTCCGAATGAGAGGGAAAGTTGTACATGTACGTCATACACACAAATTCAGACACGAAATAAATCTGACTGCACTGAGACTCCCAGCCAATCAGGAGAGACACAGTGAAAGAGACTGAGACCATTATTATCAGAGCTCTCCGATGTGGTGTGGAGATAGAGAGCGTTATCCGAGCCGCATTCGGATCTGATTAGTTGGTCACGTCTCCTCACATCCAGACAGCACTAAAATGACCACAGGAGGCGTTTCTAGTGGTTGTATTTTCTATAAACCCTATGATGTGGCATGTGTATAAATATCAAGTCGTGTTTTAAACCTGCAGTTATAACGGCTCCTCTAACAGCCTGCAGGATCTCAATTTTATTACTGATTTTATTTACTTCCTCTTCCAGAGGCAGCGTGTGCAGTCGAGGTGTTTACATCCCAGACCAGGTCTATAGTCAAGCACCTTTATTAAAGTATCCACACTTCGCTTGGCATCACAAAAAATGTTTAATAACTGGGGAAGTGAGCGCTAATGCACACGGTACGAGAGAGGAAGCACAACATGTTTTTTCCAAAGTGAGGAGAGGAGAAATCTGCATGTGATTCAGTTTGTAAAGTTCTCAAAAAAGAATGGAGACCAACACCGACATGGGTGATCTGAACAGAAATAAAACCACAGAGTATCTCCTGTAAAATCGTAAGTTACCCCAGGACTCCATGTACATATTGAGCGTTCTTAAAGTCTGGCTGTAACAAAGAGCACTTGGCTCATTATTTTATTCCACATCATCAAGACGGATGAAGAGCACTGCTGAGAAAGCAAATATCTGGATAAGCCTCATCCTGGCATGGAAACCAGGTTCTACCACAAAAACCCTGGAAGCACTGAACATCCTCTCAACGGCATGAAATATACCACCTTCGCCAACACATCGCTCCCGAGTCCCCGCTTAGAGCGGTGCGCAGGTTATAAATACAAATCCATATTTAAACTTTAATCAGCTGTAGAAGAATGCGACATGACCCGGACTCGGCTCCAAGATCTCTCTCGCCATGGACCGAGCTGTGTCTCTCCCTTTCACACACACAAACACAGGGAATCATTTAAGTGCAGAGTTTGTCCACTGAACCCCACACTGAGTTGATATCTGCACTGCGAGGAGCGCCAGAAACAACAAGCCCGCTCCAGGGGAAGTTCTCCAGGGCTCCAGAAGCTCAGCTGCCCGGCCACCCACGGTCCGAGCGGCGTGCCAGGCTCTGTCCCGGGCTCGAGGGGGAACGCTGACCACAGGCACATTTCCTGCTCGAGCACTGCGAGAAAATACAGCACCGTGCTCACACACATCAAACGACACACGTCGACAGTAGAGCTAACGACCCGTGACTCGATTCAGCAGCGCAAAAATGCTTCAGTCGTTAAATTCCCTGAGGAAAATCACACACACACACACACACACACACACACACACACACACACACACACACACACAGTGTACCTGTGATATTTTAGCAAGAGTTTCCTCTCAGCAGCTCACTGATGCGTCTCATAAAGTCACACAGTTAACAGTTAAAAACGTTAGACTTAAAAATAAATGATAAAATATCTTCCTGTAAGCCGTATTCAGGCGGGATTAGTTCCCCATGTGCAGGCGTGTCAAGTAATTATCTCCTGAGGATCTGTTTAGGACGAATCCGGCAGGTCAGTGGTATTTCACACTCTACACTTATCATCTACAACATGAGAGGAGAAACACCTCCAGGCCAGAGTGTAACCCGTCTGAACAGTAGCGTGAGTAACACCCGCATCGCATCCTGCGTCAATCAAACACTTAAAACGCAGAGGAATGAAAACCTAGACGGGGTGTTAAAGGGGCGGGGCAGAGAGGGAGGGAGCAGGAAGTGAAGGGAAGGGAAGCGCTTATAATAAAGATCCGAACCATCAGTGTGTGTTAATATGAAGTGTGTATAGTGTTTAGTTTAGCGCTGAAGATGATCTACACACACATCGATGTACTACACACACACACACACACACACACACACACACACAAACACACACTCTCAATACTGAACACACATAAACACACACACTCTCAATACTGAACACATAAACACACACACTCTCAATACTGAACACATAAACACACACACTCTCAATACTGAACACACAAACACACACACTCTCAATACTGAACACACATAAACACACACATTCTTTGAAAACACAACTAAGCATGCACACACACGCAAACATCCTCTGAACATACAACTAAACACACATCCTCTGTATACTCAACTGAACACACACACACACACATCTAATTCTTCCCTTTTAGCCCTTTAGACCTGTGTTTATCTTAGGATGTGAGACTGAGCGGTGCACACACACACACACACACACACACACACCTGATCTAATGACTGTACATTATCATGTAGTCTGGTTTGATTATTAACTTTAAGTGAAACAGTAAAAAGTTAAAACATTTAAACACGTGTGTGTGTGTGTGTGTGTGTGTGTGTGTGTGTGTGTGTGTGTGTGTGTGTGTGTGTGTGTGTGTGTGTGTGAATACTGTACACTCATATCATCCGCAAACAGCAAAAACAACATCTTCATTCTGCAGTGTTGAGGCCTCAGCCAGAGCCAGGAACTGTCTCAACATGTTAACTCCATCACGGTCAGTGTGTGTGTGTGTGTGTGTGTGTGTGTGTGTTTAAACAGGTGCTGACTCCATAACAAAAGGGATGAGAATGTTTTTCTACCAGAATCTGAAGATGAAGAAGTGTAATGTAACAGAGTTGTGAGTGAAAGTGATGAGGTAATGCTGAACTTTAGTGGTTGTAAGACTCCATCTCATACACTAATACCTGAGAAGAATCTGGCAACCTCGAAGGTGTGACCTACATGCAGGTGATTTTTTTTATTACACTGAATGTGGAGCTCAGAAATTCCTCTTAAGTTACTGCAGAACTCTGAACACCAGGAACGTTCTCACGTGAAAACTGGGGTAACTTGTCAGAGATGCTCTCTCTCTCTAACACACAACTCTCAACTCTCCGTGGTGTAGCTGTGATCCTCACCTGTCAGGAATCTCCTCAGTCTTTTTAGCCCCTCCTGCTTTGGGCGTGGCCTTTGAGTTCTTGTTGGCCGTCATCTCCTTCCTCACACCACTCGCCCTGACGAACAGAACAAAAAACACGCCTTAAAATACAGTTACATATCCAGAACAGTACTGATCACGTGCAGGACAGTGAAGCGCGATCTGATCGTGAACAAACATTAAACATAAATGAGAAAAATAAAAACAGCACACAGTGAAGAAGTGTTTACAACAAGTCCACATATTATACACACACTGGCAGCAGAACGCTGATGACCCGGCTCACATGTGAGAACAACAGAACAAAGCTGGAATGAGTTTCTGAGTCCGTGAGCCTCTGAGTCAGTGAGTCAGTGATTTAGCGAAACTGTGATTTCTGTGATTCAGTAAGTCAGTGAGTCAGCGTTCCTTTTCTAAGTGTATAAACAGAGCAGCCACAGTCGTGTTCCTCTCTGGACTCATTATAACACACAACGTGTATTTTCTCACAGACAGACGAAGCTACACACTGACACCAGCTCCCATTTCTGAGGGGTTTTATTTTTACAAGCTGGACAGGAGTGTGTATCTGTGTGTTTCAGTGTGTTTCAGTCTCTGTGAGCCTGTAAAGGTAAACTGGACACAGAGATAGAAGGAGCTGATGTTGACTTTGTCACTGAAGCAGAACTTTATAGGTTTCTATAACAGCAAATCTGACAGCAGAGCAGGTTTGTATTACTACATCATGGTTTCTATAGTAACAGCTCACTCGCAGGGGCGTGTACAGGTCACGGTCTGAGGTAACAGTCAGAGGTAAAGCTTCAGGACAGAGGAGGTGGGAGGGTAACAGTATCAAAGGGCCAGCATCATATTAAACACTGTGGATTAAGAGTTGCAGGTGACTCAAATTCATATGCATGAAGGCAGGCCAGTGAATACTTTTGGCAATTTAGTGTGTGGGTGTGTGTGTGTGTGTGAGTGTGTGTGTGTGTGTGTGTGTGTGTATACTGTAACAGGTTTGACGCATGGGTGGCACCACAACCACGGACATGCGATGAGGTCTTAGGGGAAAAGGAGCGAATTATTAAAAAAAAAAAGAGGTAGCATGCCAACAACACTGCAGCACTGGCCAAGAAATCACAGCAGCGTCTCTACTTTCTCCGAAACAGCTGACTGCGGAATATTTAGTAACAAGGAAATGTTTACGACTGGACTTGCACAGGTGGCATCCTATCAAGGTAACAGTGAATTATTTCAGAATTCACTAAACTCCTGAAAGCGACCCATTCTTTCACAAATGTTGTGAACGGTCTGCATGCCAATGTGACTGATTTTATACACCTGTAACCATGGAAGTGATTGGAACAACTGAATATTTTGGGCTATTTATAAATATAATTTCTACAAGTTATATATATACCTTACATTTACAACATTTGGCAGACACCCTAATCCAGAGTTCACATCTGAGCAGGTGAGGGTTACTGATCAGAAGGTCAGTTGGGCCAACTCGAGTGGCAACTCGGTGCTGGCGGTGGGGTTTGAACCTGAGACTTTCTGATCAGTAGTCCAATGCCTTAACCATTAAACTGCCCCTGCCCTGTCTGTATTCTTAAATACAGTAAGTATTATTTCAAATTCAAACAGGTTTAAAGAACATGCGCTGAGAGCACGCTGCACTGGGAGACTGCAGATGGAGATGGGGATGGAGTTTGTTTACATGAAATCGTTGTGTGAAGTAACGAGCCAATCAGAGCCGGAATCCAAAGCCCTGAAGAGACAGATGAAGGGTAGCGACAGCATTCCTTCCTCCGGTCATTTCCTGTTTCAGAGCACAACTACAATTATCTTCGCTTTAAATAAGGAGAAAAAATTAAACTGCTCTGATTTGAACAAAAAATAAAAAACTTCAAACCTGGAATTTTTTTCTCCATAACGATTAGATTTTTTGCATCACCATGGGATTCAGGTTTGATCTGGAGCTGAACAGTTGATTATTCTAGGCTGTTTGTGTGTGTGCGTGTGTGTGTGAGGTCATGTAGTACAACAGCTCTAATTTCAGCGATCAGTGAATAAAAAGGAATAGCGGTGCTCTGTGTAAATACCGCAGAGTTACCGCAAAAGCTCACGGGTTTAACAGCTCGAGTGTTAGAATCTATTAAACTCTCCCAAAATATAAAGACCAAAGACACACACATTCCTGGACTGCCTCATGAAAAAAGACAGATTGTGTGATTATGCAAATTAGAAACTCCTCCAGTCTTACACAGCCAACACTTTGTGTGAGCCTGATCTGTATATGTGGAACCTGATTGGCTAGGACAAGTCACAAGTTCTTATATTGTTTTAAAATAATGCAAAAAAAATTAAGTTTACATTTAAAAGGCACAATGAATCGATCTGTTCCTCTGCTGTGTATTATTTTATTATCTTTATTTAAAAAAAAAAAGGTTTGTGATAAATGAGGCCAAACCTTACAGTCTGTACAGATGTTGTTGTTGTTGTTGTTCTAGTATTGCATAATTAATTAAAAGATCAGATGAGTGTGTTTTAGAGCCGGTAACACAAAATAAAACACTGAAATGTTATTCAAAGCTACAAATGTTTGTTCGCTGTAAAAACAAAAATACCTTAGTGACAGAACTTTCCCTAAACACCAGCTCTGGTCTATGACTCTGTGCTCCAAACACACTTATACAGGACTGTTTTTCTTTCTGCAACAATCCCGAATATATTCATCCAGCTGCTGAAGGATGAACAGCTGTAAAAATACAGAGCACTGAATTCGGAAATAGAGAGCGCTGTTAAACCATTGATGCTCACCCCTGCTGCTTGTCCCGCCCTCGCACCTACAGCAGGTCAACCCCGACACGCCGCCCTGAGTTTCCTGTGAGACTGAGACAGAGCCCTGATCATGATTGTGAGGAGGAGGAGGAGGACTAAGAAGACGAAGACGGCGACCGGGTGACGATCATCAAACTAATCACACTCGATTACATTTTTATGAGAATCTAATGTAATAAAGAGACAGAACCCAGCTGCTCAGTGAAATTCCGGTCGAGACACCCCATAAGAAGGGTGCACCCGCATGCCCTGATACATCAGACAACCTCAGCGTGTACTGAATGCAGTTGCACTCTGAAGAGAAGAGGAGTCCTGCAGACCCTGGCGACTTACATGGAACACATACTGGGCTTGACAGCACAAGACCACAAAAACTGTATTATACACTGTATTGTTATATAACCATGTTATAGCAGGTACAAATGGCTCCTACACAGCCTGAGGACGAGGACACGAAATACGGGCATTTTAGCTGAATTTGGAGCTCTGTTTCTGCGATGATTTAAGCTATGGTACACCTCTAGTACATGTTGTCTACAATAATTACTAATGACCGTTTTCAGGGATACTTGTAAAAATAAATATACAAATATACACAGACATAAATATACATTCTTCTGCATTGTTTATGATTTCAGGAAAAAAAATGTCCTTTCAGTTATAATTTATCTTCATTTAAATTTTGTCTAATTCTTCTACCCAGATTGATCTTTACCTGAGTGTATACTTACACACCAATAATTAAATTATTTCATCTTCTATACCGCTTTTGTCGTACAGGGTCACAGAGACCTGAAGTCTATCCCAGGAGACCTTAGGCACGAGGTGCCAATCCAATCTAGTACAATCCACACGCACACATTATAGACAACTTGAGAACGACAATTAGCCATGTCTGGACTGTGGGAGGAAACCGGAGTATGCAGAGGAAACCCACCAAGCACAGGGAGAACATACACAGACCCGAAGTGGGACTTAAATTCTGGAGAGGCGAATCAACAGTGCTAACCACTCCAGACACAGAAGCACTTTCAGCAAGAACACACATCTGATAACGTTATGTCTTAAACAACACACCGTCTCTGCAGTAATCGCCTCTGAACCGTCCATGTCGTTATGTTTTACGGCTAACACTTAGCTACAAAGCAAACTATACACAAGGCTGAATACCAAATCCCTCTCTAACCCCTAATCAAGGGCACTACTTGGTGTGTGGAACAAGGGATTGTACACCCTACATAGTGCACTAGCTTTCCATTTAACGCTATTTGGGATTCGACCCCAGAACCCAGAAGTTAACGGAGTTGACATTCTAAAGTGTAATAAGTGTAAATATCTGGTGAGTTTCTCAGGACTGTCCACCACCTGCATGGTTTATTCTCCTCACCTTCTGTCTACAGAGTAACACTAAGTGTTTAATTCAAATAAATTACATTTATTTGTATAGCGCTTTTAACAATTGTTATTGTCGCAAAGCAGTTTCACACAATCAAAAGAATTATTTAATTTTGTATGGAATGTGAATGTGTATGAATCAAAAATAGTCAGACTGTCCGTGATGAGCAAGTCGAGGGCGACGGTGGCAAGGAAAAACTCCCTGAGATGGTAATAGGAAGAAACTCTCACCTCCTGTTAATTACACTAACTGTCGCTCACTAACTGTAGCTCGTCAGCTCCCCCAGTAACTGTTAGTTCGTTCCTCGAGGCGCTGAAGGATATGTCTGGGCGGAGCTAAATAACTGGTTAAATTAAAAAACAAATCACAATCTGTTGATAATAAATGGTGTTCGTGGAACTGTTGTATAAAAGCGATATCATACTCAAAGTTGTGCTGTTGCACTGAATATCAGCACGGTTGTAATGAGGATGTGGGCACAAGAGCGCAGCCAGAGTGTTAAAGGCATCAAAGCCATGCTATATCCATCAATAATCAAAAGACCTTTGATTTGTAAATTACTAGCGACGGGAATCACCAGAAACGACTCGATACGATATTAGCACGATTAGGCGCCGATTTCATTTTGTATTCAATAGTATTGCAATAGTGTAAATATGATGATTTATAAACATCATGATTTATAGGTCCCAGCTTATTGTTAGGATGATTACATTATTTTTAAAATTTAATAAATGATAAATAAAAAATAATAATAAAAAACTCTGTACTGATATTAGCATTTTTATGCCACCAGATAACATCTGTAGAACATGTGAGAAGCTCTGAAATAAAACAGATTGAATGACAAGAATCAGGATTTTCATGAACTCTTTGACCCGATAGAAAACAATGGCACCTCTTCTCTGTTTCCATGTACAGTGGAACCTCGGATTACGAGCATAATTCGTTCCGGAAGCGGCTCCTATTTCAAAACACTCGTAAACCAAATTTTATTTTCACATAAGAAATAATGGAAACTCAAATTATTCATTCCACAGCCCAAAAAAATAAATATATAAAAATAATTGACACAAAATATTAAGTAAAAATAAAACTAATTAACCTGCACTTCACCTTTAAAAAAAGTACAAATAAATCCCGACAGATAAGTGTTTCCGTTTATGGGCGCAGGTGCTGTGTGTGTGTGTGTGTGTGTTGTGTGTGTGTGAAGGGGTACGGTGTCCAATGATGCACACAGACACAAAGAGCAGGCTGATACAGAGATAGAAAATAGATCTTTAACTTCTCTAACGAGACTTTTGCTTTTGCTTTACACGTGCGCTGTACACACACACATACAGACACAAAATAAAAGATGTTTTACACACACACACCTGGTCACAGTGTTATAGGAAACAGTACACGTGTGCACGGATGTTGATTATACCAGTGAGAGACGAGCACTCAGACCCAGCAGGGGAGACGATTACCCACAATTCCACAGCGCAAGAGAGAGAGAAAACATTGGCTCAGTTGTGATCACGTGACATTTAAATCAAAACAAGAAGCGCATGCGTGATACACGATACTCGTAAACCAAGACTTGTTCATTTTCCAATTCAAACTTTATTAAAAATCGTTGCTCCTCTTGCGGAACACTCGCAAACCGCGTTACTCACAATCCGAGGTTTCACTGTCTAAGAATCACTGATGCATCATCATCATCATCACCACCTCCTCAGCAGAATCAGCACACAACCCTAGAGGTGTCTAATACACCCTACGACACGTGTACTCCACTCTGTAACCGGTCTGATAACCAGGACGTTTTTCATTCTTTATGACGAAGTCCTGATAAACAATCCCTTTATTCAGAGACACACAGCAACAACAGGAAGGGCTGGAGCTGCACCCAGCCCTATGGAACAAATCCACAGCGAGGTGATGTGATGCTGCAGAAATCCATCACGCCATGAAATCTTTCAATAATAAAACTGATTATAAGGACTGGATCGTATTTACTCCTTGATGGATCTCAAAACTATTCAGTAATACTCATTAACTATATAACTTTATTTTCACTGTTATATTTCTTGTGACTTTTCACTGTGTGTGTCACTTCACTCATCTGTGTACTGTATACCGTGTAAAATGACAGTTTGAAACACTACACAGAATCAGCGACAACGTAAGCAGTGGGTATCAATTCAGTATTTTATGTTTATAACAGAGATGAACAGGTTGATCGGCCAGTGACCAGTGAGCAGAACGGCTTTCAGTTTGATGAGCTGTGACCGGTGATCAGCCGATCAGTGTTCCAGCTGAAACACACCTGCGTTCTTGCCTGATTTCTTAACTGCTTTACTCCTTTTCCAAACGCACTATTTCAGTGTCTGTAGCTTTACCCGTCCCAGAACGCACCTTTGAGGAAGTGCTTTTTTTATAGGCAATCAGAACACGGAAACCGGAAATGGCTGATAGAACAATACCCTCTTTTTAACCCACTCACATTTGGTACATTACACCCGTTTGTACAGCTTGTCCAACCTGTACTTCTGACAAACAAAACACACAGAAAGAAAAGTTTTTCAGTAACAACTGATGTACTGTGTGTTTAGGAGAGCAGCACAATTCATTACATAAAAGTTACACACCTAATAGTTAGTGAGTTTTTGTTCACAATGATGTCTTTAAAGTTTAGCGATATAAAAGTTAAAACACAACCAAGAGCTGAAGAGGGCTAGATTAGCTATTAGCGGATAGATTAGATTGTATCATAATGATACAACACTCCAATATCCATATGCAATTGCTAACAAACACCAATAAAAGTATAATAACTACATTTAAAAGAAACAAGCTCATATAAAGAAATAAAACTGAGGGTTTTTCTCATGTTTTTGCATGTACACACAATATGATGACCCTAAACAAGTGAATTTTTGTGTAATTGTTCCCTTTAGGAATGTACACGTTCAGTGTTTAAGGTGTACACGTTCACGTTCAATTCAACGTTCACGTTGTTAAGGTGTACAATGTACAGTGTTCAATGTTCAGTGTTCAATGTTCAGTGTTCAATGTTCAGTGTTCAATGTTCAGTGTTCCAGGCTCAAACCCCCGACCACCAAGCCTACATTGTTGAGCCCTTGAGCGTATGCTCAGATATATAATGAGATAAAAATGTAACTCTGGATAAGGGTGTCTGACAAATGCTGTAAGTGTACAATGTGACGTGATGTGCTATAAAGTAAGCGTGGCCTCCTCAGAATCTACAGCAACTGAGGAAGAATAATGAGAACATTCAGCCGCATCACCTCCAAACACTCATTCAATGTCCATCTCTTATTTTTATGAAACTGTATGAAAGGATATGTACTCCCAGTTGTAGGGTACTGATTAATATACAGTGCTGTGCAAAAGACCTCCACATTTCTTTATATTTTGCTTCCAAAACTCCAGACTTTCTTGTATATTTAATGTAGTCTAGAGGACTAGTTCTAAAGGCTTCCTGAAGGACATTTTTGTCTCTTGTTATTACTCCAATCCCGGTGTAGTCCCACAGTGACATCTAACTTAAGGCATGAACCAGTAAGAAACAGTAAGAAACATGTTCAGATGACGACAGATGATCAGGCCGGTGATTAGTATACTGCTGATGCTGAATGCTGAGTGAACAGACAAGACTGAACAGACGAGAGGGGAAATGAGGTCGCTGCCAAGATTGTTACATAAACAATCAGTACGTACATTGTATGAATGGAAATGCAATCGGCCGGAGATTGAGACTGAATCCCTTCTTGATTGATTACTCCAGCTGTTTCTGGGTTTAAGTGTAAAAGAGTGTGACAGGCTGTGCTCTCTGGGTGGGAGGGGTGAACTCTCTCTCTCTCTCTCTCTCTCTCTCTCTCACACACATTCTCCCCTGTCAATCACAGCGACAGCAGCCAATTACGAGCATCTGTGAGTTCATGTATGTGTTAGATAGCGATTTCCTCTGCAATAAAGACTTGTGTTGAATGTGTGTTTCATGTTGTTTTATTTTAGACATATAGCTGTGTGATGTGATGATTAGATATCAATATCAGGATATAATACGTGGATACACGTGGATACGCTACAATCCACCACGCGCCTTAAGATCACAAAACTCCGGACTTCTGGTAGTTCCCAGAATTTCAAAATCTACAAAAGGGGGCGGGGCTTTTTCATATTTAGCTCCAAAGCTTTGGAATAGCCTTCCAGACAGTGTTCGGGGAGCAGACATGGTTTCTCAGTTCAAAAGTAGACTCAAGACGCATCTTTTTAATCTGGCATACACATAACTCATCCCAGTACTCATACTCCAGTACACCTATACCGAATGGCAACTACGCTAATTCTCCCCATCTGTTCTGTATTTCTCTACCCATCCCGAGGCATCGGGAGATTTTGCCAGCTTCAGTAGACAAAGGCCGACCCTGCGAGGTTCCTGAGGCATCCAGAGAAGGACCAGCTCCAACTGGATTCAGCTTTATGATGGTTGGAGCTACACATGCTGCTCCTGTGCTTCCAGTGATCCAGACCTCATCTGCCCTCTGCACCTACTGACTCGTCCCTATGCTGAACTGGTCTTCATGACAATTTAAATAATTTCTGTCATATTGAATTTTCACCTGCACAACACACAAGATGTTATATCATTTCTATCTGTTATCGCCCAAATGAGGATGGGTTCCCTGTTGAGTCTGGTTCCTCTCAAGGTTTCTTCCTAATGCCATCTCAGGGAGTTTTTCCTTGCCACCGTCGCCGTCACCCTTGGCTTGCTCATCAGAGAAATTTCATTCATTCGTCTCATTATTATCTGCACATTTTTCTCACACATCCACACTTCCAATGATTTTCTTTTCTATAATTATTATTATTATTATTTGTTTTTATTTATTTATTTTCTATTATAATTTGATTTATTTATTTATTATTTTATATATAATTATTCTATATATAATTTTTTAAATTATTATTATTATTATTTTTTTTTTTTTTTTTTGTTATTCATTCATTCATTTTCTATACCGCTTAATCCTGTGTTCAGGGTCGCGGGGGACCTGGAGCCTATCCCAGGAGACTTCGGGCACTAGGCAGGGTACACCCTGGACAGGGTGCCAATCCATCGCAGGGCACACACACATACACACACTCACACACCCAATCACACACTACGGGCAATTTAGGAACGCCAATTAGCCTAACCTGCATATCTTTGGACTGTGGGAGGAAACCGGAGTACCCGGAGGAAACCCACCAAGCACGGGGAGAACATGCAAACTCCATGCACACAGAGACGGGAATCGAGCCTGGCTGGGGAATCGAACCCAGACCCTGGAGGTGCAAGGCGACAGTGCTAACCACTACACCACCGTGCCGCCATTTTTTTTTGTTAAATTTCTTTAATTTTTGTGAAGCTGCTTTGAGACAATGACCATTGTTAAAAGCGCTATATAAATAAAATTGAATTGAATTGAATAATAACATTGTGATACACTTTTCATTTTACAAGTATCATGTTCATCAGGCTTATCTTAACTATCGTTAGTCTTTGTAAAGAGCTCGAGAACCCAAAAAGCCCGATGATTAATCTACCTAAAAGTTATCACATGAGATTTTTTGCATTCCTACAGAGTTATTAAACGCTCTCTGCTCTGGACACTGAGCAAATTCCTGTTAGTAGAAATGACTCATCTTTATGAGCGAGACTCGGCCTGGAATTTTCTCTAACAGTTACAGCTCTACTGATTCACTCGCATTTCTCAGGCAGAGAGAAGAAAACCTCGTTGTCTGTAAAAAGTCCTTGAGGGGAAAAGTAGTTAAAAAGTAAACGGGGCTTATCAGCGACTCAAACAAATGTCCAGCAAGCCTGGGAGAAGAGCGAGGCGTGGAATGTCCCGGGGTCAGGACAAGACTGCAGGACCACGCAACTGACCCACTGAGGAATGCACTAATATTTGTGCTGTCCATCAAATACGTTTAGGAGACCGGGAAAACCAGGGAAGAGTGAGGACTCACTGATTAATGTCCGCGATAGCTCGCGATGAAGAATTAATGCAACACCGATAAAAGACAATGAAATGACAACTGACAGCAGGTTTCTGTTTAATCAGACTCTTAACGACACACACAGACACACCACACACTCAAATTAAACAGTAAAAGTAAAGCCACACAATCATCACTCTTTTAACATTCTGTCCAGAACTGATTCCATGCAAAAGTCGGCAAGTTGCTGTGGTGTGAGAGGAATAAAACACCCGGGGACATGCTGTTAGAGGACGTGCCGTTAGACTTCTGGATTGTAAGAGTAACTCCATCATTCAGCATTTTAAAAACAAGTTGTGTAAATGTTTTTGGCACTCAGATCCATGTTGTTATGTGCAGAACCTGACCCTATGCACGTCCTCCACTCTATCCAGACTGCTGTGGAGCGCCGTGCTCACCTGAGACCACTCTGTCTTCCACTGCTCATCCGTCTCTGCTCTTTCTCCTCACAGCTCCTACGTAAAGACTGAATCAGAGGTAACCCTGAGAGAGCTGTTGATGTTGTGATGTTGAACCTGTCTGTGTTTCGAGGGATTTTTTTTAAACAGCTGTCCTCCTGGACAAACCCCTGGTGCTGGACCGGTTTTGACCTGTCCATTGGACAGCCAGAAATGTTTCTTTATTTTTTCTTTCAAACTTGTGTTTTTAATGCCAGACCTGCTCAGCCTTGTCCCTGAGAACGATGACTGAATCCAAGCGGGAAGTAAATGAATTTCTTTGGAACCCGTTTCTTTTTTTTTTTTCAGTGTGAATCAGGCCATCATGTCTCACAGCAGCCGTACACTCCACACACAATAGCCCTGATTTCTTCTTTACAGAGATCTGACCGGGGAAACCAGATGGAACCAATTCCTGAAGCCATTTTCATGCCATTTCTTCCATTACTTTCAGCTGTTTACACTCATTCTAAGTTTTTTTTTTTAAACACAGAATGAGATCTGCGTCTCAGAGTTTGAAAGTAAAACTGTGTGACACTGTGAGAAAGTCAAACTATGGAAATGCCAATAAATAAAAGGGAAACGTTAAAGGGGCGCTTGGTTAGCCAGCGCTCTGGTCGTTAGCTGTTCATCCGCTGCAGCTTCCTCAGCTAAATTCTGAGAATTAAAATATCTAAACACTGATGTCTGTCCTGCGCTCCTGGAACACCAGGGCTGACAAGACAGAAAACAGAAAGAGCAATGTAATAGTAACAGCTCCTCAAATTTCTCTACTGACCAAAGCCTCGCCCACTTGTTTTCTATTGGCTCATAAGGCCGGAGCTGCAAATTCACACCTCAGATGCTCAAATACATTTTTCTCGTAACTCTGAGCTGATCATCTCGTGTTCTCATCTGAAAGCGTTTACTCGGACAAACAGGGATGAAGAGAGCAGGGCTATGTGAGTCTGTTTAGTCTGTTTAGTCTCTGAATTTGATATCAAGAGATTTTATCATGCTCCTGTGACATCAGGTGTGTTTATACCGTACATTTGAAGTAGTTGAATGACGCAAATGTAATTGTGTATATTACATCCTGCGTCCTTTCTCTTTTAGTGAACTAGATCTTCACTTTTTGTTCCAACTATGGGTGCATCGATTCAGACAATGTACAAAATACGATAATTTTTTACTCAAACTAAAAAAAAAAAATTCATTAGTTCTGGTGCACACTGCCACACCAACACACGCTGTCACGTGAACATTAAACTCAGAAGCTCATCACTAACAGCACTTACACTGTTAGTTACGTCTTCTCTGAAGTGAAACATATCCTGCTCTCCCGCTCGAGCCACATGTAGCTCACTAATGCATATTTTTGCACTGATTTGTTTACATAATAAAGAACACGACTTGCAGTCTGATAACGTGCACATTTACGTTGAATTGGAGAAACATAAACGCCCACTAAATATACTGTTCATAATACCTGTGATAGATAAACAGCAACCAGATTACTCCTTCCAGTAAACATCAGACGTCTAATCAGTCTGAGAACATGCTACAGATTCGATCAAAGATATTTGTAAAATAAAAAACAAGTGAAATTTCCACGTTGTCTCCAACATCTGCTGGAACGAGATGAAGTAATTCTTTTTTTACGTTACAACAGTACGCAATCCAAAAGCAGCGAGATGGGAATGAAGCCAAAAGCAGGACTGAGTCACAGCAAGAAAAAAATAATGCAAATATAAGCCACAGACTTCACCGTACAGCACCGTGTCTACCTTTTCACACATCTTCATTGTTTATTATCAAATTGCACAATTCATTCACATTCCACACACTCGTACAAAGTGTCTTCCTTGTTGTTTTTTTAGCTGGGGACGAGATGCAACACGCCTCGTCCTACCAGCTACAAAGTCAATTAACAATCATGTTTCTGCTCCTGTTCACACAATCATGAGTCCAACCTTTCATCTCCTGGAGCAAGTCGTCACTGGTCTGGTATAAAGCATGATTAAGAGACAAACGAGTCTTCAGTTTAATTCTGATGTCAACGCCGGAGCGACGTGCTTTTCCTGATTGTCATGATTCATGGCTTTAGCATAACGTCACCTTAGTGATGTCACAAATGTAAGGCAGATATGAAGAAGAACTGACTAGAACAAGCAGAACGTTTCAACGAAAAGCTGTAAGATTCATGACACATGGAGCGATAACATACGATGCGTACCACAGCAGTTAAAAATCCTCCACGTTGATGCATTTCCATCTGAAACGAGAAGCCAAATAACAACTTGTCTCAGAGTTACGCCGTAATCCAATCTAAACACACCTATCACTCAAATAACTAAATATGAAGAGGCTTGTAAAACTTTTTCAGCTGTGAAGGACCTCTCTGCTCTGTTAACTTCACCTGATTTAACCAGGTCAACGGTAATCCTACTGAAGATGATGAGAAGCTGTGCGGGTGTGTGTGTGTGTGTGTGTGTGTGTGTGTGTGTGTGTGTGTGTGTGTGTGTGTGACTGAGTTATGGCCTGGTGTAGGTTACTGGGTCGAGGTCATGAGTCAGTGTTGCTGATGGAACTGCTACTATAAATAATGGGATGTATATTTATTTATTTTTATTTCAGTATCATTGGACAATACTTGTGTCTGTTATTTGTTCAGTAAATCTAGTGTCTATGTTCTTGATCACTGTGATAACACTATGGTGTAATTCTGATACAGAACTTTAAGATTATAAGGGTTAGGGTAATAATAAACACACACACACACACAGTTCTGAATGCTGATTTTAACGCACTATTCCGAGCCACTTTAGAGATGAGATGAGAAAAACATGTCTATTTTGATACTGGTCATGGTTAAGTGCCTGGTGACATCTTGTCCTTGTCCATATTACACAAGCGCTGGACGGAGAACAGAAGGCCCGCGTGTCCGAGCTGACGATCCGCGGCGAGGAGAAGGAAGGGAAAGGAAAGGTCATTGTTTCTCTCCACACAAAAGACGGCCTGTTCACAAAGTTCAAGAGGAAAAAAAAAGGGTTTCGCAGCTGCAGGGGGCTTCAGCTTAAAGCAGGGGACGTGCCTTACACTCACTACACACATCACAAGCATTACACACACATTACACACATGACACACTCACACACCTCTTTATCCAGAGCAACGATTAACATTTCAGGAATAATAATTAAAGGAATGATGCTGATGTTGACTGACAGTCTGTTGTTATTTAAAGCAGAAACACCAAAGTTCTAAGTGACTGTATAAAACATAAGATTACATAAAATAAGACAGGTGGAAACCCTATAATTATTAAATCATCTGTTAATTATACGCATTAAGCTTGTCATAAAAATGAACTGCACTAACTGGACGGGCTCGGATGGGCGCATGCGCAGTGATACCTCAGCCGCTCCGTGGTGGTGAGCGTGATACCTAACTCCAGCACGAGCACGAGCTCAGAGTGAAATAAAGACGTTATTACGCGACATAAACATGACACTTACATGCCAGCCTGCACATTTCTGTGTACTTTTCCCCGATCCATAACTAACTTTTTGAGTAAATTGATCGGCTTGACAGAATCGGGATGAACTCCGGCTAAATGTGTTTCTGAGGAACTTTTCACTCAGGCGTTTCTGAGGCGGGAAAAAAACACACAAAAACAAAATCAAAGCGTTTTAAAAAGACAAAGCGGTTAGTTTTTTACCTCAGAGAAGCGCTTCTTTATGCGAGTCATTGTGTCCAGCCTGTCAGAATCGGAGTTTAAACCGGAGAAAAGCGGCGATGAGGAGCCGGTGCTCTGAGGGAAACTCTCCGCTCTCAACTCACGCGCTCTCAGGCGGACAAAAGCCTGCGCGCCGCTCGCTCGCTCGCGCCCAGTGTCTCGTGCTGAAGGCTGAGCCTGTTGCTATAGCGACGGAGTGTTTTGACCCCCCCGTTTCTAGTTTTCTCACTGGCACACAAACCGAGCTGCTTTTTATACAATCACCAGAACAAACACCACAGAACTGTGAAATAAAGTGGAGTCCACTCAGGGGCCAGAGGGAGCCCCACCTGGGTACGTGTACCCCCCTGGGTGAACAGAAGAAGCCCCAGGCTGGGCATAGAGAAAGCCCCAAATTACCCCTGGTCATGGAACTTCAAAAGAATAATGTTTTGCATATTTACACATTTCTGTCATTTCTCTCACGAACTCGGACAGAATGAACAGGATTAACAGTAATACAGTTAGTACAGTGGAAGGAGTCTCCAGTGTCGGCGCTTCTTTCTCACGTCTCCAGGACACATGAATTTACACTGCTTCGTAGTTTCTCTGGCACTTGAATAAAAACCTGCTCGTCTCTGTCTTAATGTCTTAAACCAAAGAGAGAATAAAGCGACTATACACTTATGAAAGTGCTATTATAGGAAAACAATCATCATCGGAGTGGTGACAATCCCTCTGCTTCATTCCCACCGCTGCTGTGTTGATTAATTTCCTGTAACAGCACACCGCATCATGCTTTTATGCTCTATCGCTTTGCTTTAACATGATCTGACACCAGGTTTTAAAACCACCCTTAGAAAGCATGCAGTTATTTTAACGTCTTTATTATCCACATTTTTTTCTTTCTCCAGCCATAACTTTCCTTCTCATTGTTACTGAACGAACTATAAATATTCCCATTGTGTCGCCTCGTTTTAAACAGGCAAAAGTAATTCTTGAGGAACTATAATTAGTCTTCTGGTGCAGAGTTCAGTGGATGTCCACGCCTGCTGAACACGGCCATGGACGTGCAGGACCAAAGAGCTGATCTACCCTTTACTCATGTGCTCCAGGTTACTCAGATGCCTAGCAGAGTGCTAACAGCTGAATAAACCAAGCTCATGAGTGTAAGTGGACGAAGAATCACTACAGAACCTCACTGTAGCCGCAGATCAGACAGAGGGCCGAGGCGCTGACCTCATCCTGAACCTCGTCTGCACTCTGACCCAAAATTTATTCATGTGTGTGTGTTTATGCCTCGGTGGAAAGGAAATAAACAATGCCATATCTGTCCTCAGAACCTTGAGAATCTGTGCTTGGCCTGAATGAAAGCTTGTTTTTCTAATCGAAAATGACTGAGAAAGTATAATGTGGTCCTGAGAGAAGCATTCCAATGCACTGAATCCAAAATCACAGGCTTTAACAGCTTCATTATGTCAAGGCCATGAACGAAACACTTTTTTTTAAGAATGCTAAACATTGGAAGTATGGAGGGTTTGGTTAAATCCTGTGTCTTTGTCAACTCCGGCTCTGGGACACGGTGTATTCCACTCATCTGTAATTTTAACTCTCTGATGATAACATGGGCTTCTGTGCCTTTTAATGCACTCACAAATTAGAGCTCAACTTCTACAATTACAAGACATGACAAAAACACTTTACACATAAAGCTGCGTAATGACCCTGGTTTACGAGTTACCAAATAATCTGTCAGGAAATGTGGTGACGAGTGCCTCTGGGGTTTTTTTCCCCTTGCAAAAAATCTAATCAGTCGTTGAGGCAGTGATGTGGTTCCTTAAAGATTAAAATCAAGACAAAAAAGAAATAAATATATATTGTCTGACCTGATTCTGATTAGGTTCCATTTCAAAACAGTGCATAAATTCAGGAAACAGTAAATGTGTTAGCTACTTTATTAACGTACATTTCTGTAACAACATGCTAACGACTAACCCTTTAAACTGCTGGATTATTATTCAGTTATTCATCTAAGATCATGTTAATCATTAAGTTCTTTTCTAAGAAAGTTAAGAAAGAAATAGACCCAACAACATGTCCAACATGTATAAACCCAATGACATGTTCCGAAACAAGATTAAAGGGGGTATAAATGCGGGTTTAGTATATTTAGAACCTTTAAGTGTTCTTTGGTTTGTTCCTCTACAATAATCCTGACCTGGTCTACAAAGGAGTTTCAGGCCTTGTGCTGTACTGTACGTCTGATAATAATTTTCTATCACAGCACGCTTCCATTTCTGTTCTAGTTGTGTTTGTTCTGATCCGCTGACATAAGAACAGCCCGCAGCAAACCACACGCCTGAGAGCAAACAGCTCCCTCGGGGCAGGAGTTCTGCTCCAAACATCACAACACCAAACTGCGCAGTTTAATGTGAGCGACTTCTGAAAGCAGACCAGGAGGACGTCCACACGCCACACATGCAGATGTGCAAACCACAGAAACGAACAAACCTCCTACCTTCAGACTCTTCACGGTTACAACTTCGCCACACTTTATTGTCGACTTGATCGAAATGCCAATATGTGTATGTATGCAGTTAGAAACAGCTGTCTGAGAAGTGTGACTAAACAGCTGGGAGGCACATCTGGGACACTGCAAGTTCAGCAAAAAACATCTGAGAACCACAAGGAGCTTAAAAATCAGAAATACAGAGTGTACCAACATCTGGTCAGACGGAATCAGAGCATCAGATACGGTGTGAGAGAAGAGGAGATGGGGAGATATCATCATGGCTGCTGTCCAGAACTGAGTATCTCCCATGTTCAATGTCTCTGTATTACACATGTAGTTTCACACTCTCACTCTCTCTCTCTCTCTCTCTCTCTGTAACACTTATTCTGTACACGGTCAAGGCACAAGGTGGGGTACACCCTGGCAGGGTACCAATCCATCGCAGGGCACTAAAGCACACACACTCACTCACTGTGGGAGGAAACCTGCCAAGCCCCGGGAGAACATGCAAACTCCATGCACTTATTATTTAACCTCACCAGTCAAGAAACAAGAAGAATCTCAGGACACAGAGCGTAACCACCAACACTTCTAACAGCACTAAAAACACAACGAAAGGACGATGGGTGGAGTCAATGTTAAAAAAAAAAAACAGCCACAGCAACAACAAACAAACGAAAATGTTCCAGTGTGTTAGAACGGTTCAGTCCTTAACTATGTGCTTTAATTAATCGGAGTCTCCTTACAATCATTTATTACGGTCATATACATTTACATTTATGTTTACATTTAGACATTTGGGGGACGATCTTATCCCTACTGGAGACACTGTAAATAATAAAAGTCTCTGATCAGTGACACAGTGCAGATGTGAGCTGAGCCGATAGCATTGTCCTGCAGAACAGCCTGTGGAGGAATTTCCCAGCAGCTCTCTGTGTACAGACTCGGAGCGAGACGTTTGTCCCCTCCTTTGGGACGTCCAATCACCTCGGATACTGACGCAGATGGAAATGCTTCCTTTATCTCGCAGGAAGTTGACCATTTCTGCAATTTGTGGAACTCTATTTGAGATTTCACTCTTTTTCATAACAAAACATTGTGAAATGTGATATTACCGTCGTACATCTGGCCAGATGCAGAAGCTGGAGCTGTGGATATTTTGCGATGTGATCTGTCTGTTACGTCCAACTCATTTCCACCGCAGGACCTGAGGATCTCTGCACATTTCAGGCCTGTTAAAGCGGTTCAGCCACAGGAAGAGCATAATCCTGCTATTGGTGAAGGCATTCAGCTTCTCCTGAATACATCTGTAAAGTCTCAGTCACCGTGGAACTCAAACACACACCACAATAAAGGCTTTTCTAAATGTTATTTTCTAAGACACAGCTGGAAGTTTGCCACACCCTAACCACAAAAACAATAAAGAGATCGAGAGTCAGAGCGCTTCCGCTCAGGTGTCTGGGGATTGAAAAGAATCAGTCGCCGTGTTCAGCGAGCTTTAGGAGGTCAATGTCAGTCGTGCAGATTATAGCACTCGAGGAACGAAAACATGAAATAAAAGCTTTAAAGTAAATAAATATAAGCGAAATTAATTAACACAAGCTCTGACAGAAGCGCAGGTTTATAATAAAGTTCTAATTAGAGCTGTCGATATTAACGCATTAACCTTGCTATAATGTAAGTTATTTCTTTCTAAGTATTGTTAACATTATTATAAACATATAGAAAGTGACATTCTGGATGTAAAAATTGTGATGTCACAGAAGTAAAACCCTCGGGGGCACGCTGTTATAGGAAAATAATTAACTTCAAAATAGTAATGGTAATTTAATTCTTTTATTTGTTGTTTATTAAATGTTGCTTTATTTTAATATGTTTTTTCCCCATTTCCATTAAAGCCAGTGATAAGATCTGTTCAGCTGCTCCAAACACATCATCATTCTTTCTAGTCACGCAATTATGGCATGTTTACACTCAAGAGCTAATCCTGTCCACTTCACCTGATGTAACAGATTTGTCCTCAGCATGGACAGGTGTGGTCAGATGGACACTGTCTCTGTCTCTCTCACACACACACACACACACACACACACACACACACACTCACAGTTGTAGAGATGATTGTCTTCAGCTGGTGTTAATGAACAGCAATAAGAGAGCATATGACTCGTGTCTCATTTAACACTTTCAACTGCTGAACTCCAAAGCACGAGACATGGAGTTCAATGAACTGCACCTCAGCCACCAGATCAGAGAACGAGTTCATCAGCACTCAAACATGACCCTCTCCACTGTACGCTGGTCCGTGCCGGAAGAATACAAACAAACATGAAGCAGCAAAGTGGCGGAAAAGTCACTTAACCCCCCCCCCCCCCCCCCCGCATCTAAAAATAGACCTCTATTACTGATTATCTATAAAACATTTCCATGATCAGTTCTGAACGCACGTCTAACACGAGCTGCAACCCTCAGCTACTGACTCCTGGGATCAAACGTTCACGTCTCCATGGACCTGCTCGAGTTAAACAGCCAGAGGAAGAGAAAGAACAGGAGGGAAAACCTGCCAAGGAATTTCACACACACACACACACACACACACACACACACGAATATCGAAATCAAACAGGAAACCTGAAAAAATCATTAGAGGAATAAAACTTGTTTTAAAAAGGTCTCACTTATATAATGTTTAGAAATTTACTTTCACTTGCATGAAACTCAATTATGCTGAATGTCATGTCAGGTTTAATTAAGGGGATGCAAACACACACACACACACACACACAGAGATTTGTAGTAATTTCCTACACTGTGCTCCTCAGGAGGTGAAAAAGTCCCTAATGATGGTGATGATGATGGTGATGATGATGATGATGATGATAACAGTTAGTCGGTGAGAGAAAATAAACACAGAAGGTATAAACAGAAAAATCGCTGCATTTAGCTGAAACTCAGTCCAGCCGGGTTTTTCTTTTAGATTTACACTTATAACTGTTACTACAGTCTCTCTGGCTGCCTTTATATAATTGTATATTATATTAATTATATCAATTGCAATGGTCTCATTATTGTAAGTGGTGTTAGAGCGCCCCCTAGTTTCTCTCTGAATCAACAGGCAATACATTACTATATTATCTATTTTATTATAACTCATAACCAATAATATCGATCATGCAGAGGTACAATTAATTAAACTCAGATTTGGAAGCACAGGTGTGTGTGTGTGTGTGTGAGTGTGTGTGTGTGTGAGAAGAGAGAGAGGTGGGGGGGGGGGGGGGGGGGTTAAACACTGACTTCTAATAGAATGAAAAATATAAACTAAACATGAAAATGTAATAATAATAATAATAATAATAATAATAATAAATATGAAGCCCCAGTTATTTATACAGTGTGTTTTGTAAAAGCATTAAACTTCACAGTGACGTCAGAGACACTGAACAGAACAAAACTTTAAACTCATTCAAAACTTATTTAATGTTTCAATTCTGACATTTTAATAACCAACCTCACAACACTTTATGGTTTAATACAGTTTATCTGTAAACTTAAGTATAAACCACTGAACACACACACACACACACACACACACACACACAGACTCCCAGCAGTAAAGAATAGAACAGAAGACCTTCTCTCACCTCCTTTACTTCCCCCAGATAAACCAGTCAGTGTCTCACAGCTCCATGGTCCGAGTGTGTGTGTGTGTGTGTGTGTGTGTGTCCGAACTGAATACAGCGTGCACTGATGAGCGACTCACCAAAGATTCATTCAAGTTAAACGACTCATTGTATTGAATCATTAGGGAATCGATTCCCTGTCACGGGTTTGTTTTTGATCTCCACATTGGAGCAAACACATAATTAATAACTCACATTATATTAATAACTCATTATAATAACACACAGGTCCAGACTGAACACTGACAAACTCTCCGAACCTCCTTATTGAAGAACAGGCAGAGAAGATCCGCTGATGAACCGATTCAGAAGATTCGATTCACTTTCAAAAACAAAAGAAGCCCGTTACTCGGCGAGCAGCATCACGTGACTCCTGCAGGCTCCCAGGCTTCAGTCTCAGAGGAAGTGATTTCCCTCCACACACACACACACACACACACACTACTGAAGTGTTCCCTAATTTACCTATAAAAAAGAAAAAGCTAACTTATTTTAGGGCCAATTAATCACTGACTCAGTGTGAGACCTCTACAATAACTCCTGCTGCTTGTTTACACTTACTGAAATAAAAGGACAATGTGTTTGTTAATAAAAATACACACAGACGCCTCCACAGACGTGTATCGAGTTTATTAGAACTGAACACAGAAACATAAAATGTCAGATATTAACTTCATCACCGAACCCTGAACTCCTGAACTCCCAAAACACAACAACAACATTTATCTTCTGGAGAAAGTGCTAGAACAATACTGTAATTAATAACTGCTCTGAACAGCGTGTTTACATGAAAACGTACATAATTAGGTTTATAAGAACCTTCACGGGTGCGTACAGACGGGCTGTGCTTAGATACAACAAACACGTTCATTTAGGAATAAAACTTAAATAGTTCATGATGTGATTCAGGTACACACACACACACACACACACACACACACACACACAGAGATTTATTAAGGAAGATTATTAGAAATCGGATAAGTGTATGAGCTCACAATTTTTCATATTACACCTGGCACGCAACTTTTCTTTTTCATTTACACTGAAGATTTTACATTATTTCATGCAAAAAAAGATTAAATTCACTGCTATATGCACAGGCTATATGGTTACACTGCACATCTAACAGTGGTCATAACCAGCCCGTCCACTAGGGGGAGGGTTTTTAGCTTAGCACCACGTGCCGATCGAACACAGACTTGCGCTGCTCCTGGACCTGTCTCCTCCAGCGCTGCTGCGCGTGCTCCACCTTGTTCAGCATGTTGGTGCGAGAGCGTGAGCGGGACAGCACGTCATGAGCGTTCGCAAACGGCTGCTGGTCCTGGAAACAAAAACAAGCTTTTGTGTTTTTGCTCAAACAACCGTCGCTCACAATCATGTTCCGCAGAAAACTGCTTGATTATGTCAGTTTCCCATTACATCGGATCCTCTGTCTATGAATTTAATCCGCTCCGGAGGCGAGCATAATACATTTTAAAATAATTATTTTAAATATATATATTTTGGAGTCAGTATGGTGATTCATGAATTTATTTATAGAAAAATTAATTAGTTATTGGAGTAATGGTGTGTTATTGCTTTATATTTTAAGGGTGAAAATGTTTCTAAAACAAAAAGAAAAAATTGAGACACGCCCATGCGTTTCGGACACGCCCCATTTTAAAGGCCACAGACTACATATAATTTAAAATTTGGACATTTGTGCATGATCTCCAGAATGCTACTTAAACTGATCTGGGTGTTATTTTATTACGTCATTCCATTATTTTATTTATTTCCCGGTCACGCTGTGTGATGTCACTGTTTCAGCCTCAGCTTTTTGTTTATTTCTGCCACTAAGCGAGTCTGACTTCTGAAGAATTTTCTCATCATATCTTCTGACCCCGCCCTCTGACTCCTGCTTGTGTGCGCGTGTGTGTGTGTGTGAGATGGAGGGACTCACCCCGACGACGTCGTCGTCGCTCTGGATGAGCTGCGAGTGTCCGAACAGGCGGCGCTTGAGGATGGGCTCCAGCAGGGTCAGATACACCATGTAGAGCAGCAGCAGCCCCAGGACCGACAGGTAGATGATGATGGTCACCTGAAAAACACCAACACACATCAACCTGTACATACACTGATGTTCACACACTCCTGTGTGTCAGCGAGTTCATATACACTCAGGTCCATTAGTATTTGGTCAGGGAGACCGTGTTAGTGTCTGTGGCTCTGAGTAAAACAGAAATGATGTGCAGCAGTTAAGAAACTTCAGGACAAAATCTTTAAATTGTTTGTGATTTTTTTTTTTTTTTTTACAATAATTTATCAGATTCTCACATGGGTGTCATTAATTTCACACTGACATCTGATGGAACAAAAGTAATTGTTGTACATCACAGTGCTGTCTGACAAATTACAATTTGTATTTTAAACACTAAACGTTTAGTAAAATGTAAAAAAAAAAAAAAAAAAAAAGAAGTCAGCATTAATTCTATTCAGTCCTTTTTATAAATTTTATTTTTTTTTTTTACAAATTGTCTTTGTCTAATGTTTGATGTACAGCACTCACTTTTTGGACTCAGAAATGTAAGAAAATGTGTCTTTAATTTTTACTTTATTACACATTCTGTATATTACAATATATGATGTTCAGATTAAATAATCCAGATCATCTAAAAAAATGTGTTGTTCATATCAATGAGCAAAAATTAACCCAATCAACAGGAATAATCCCAATCAGATGAAACAACCCTAATGATCCTAATATGAATTAATTCCTGTCAGATTATTAAATGTGTATTTTGTGAAATGATCCCCTTACGCTGCAATAATCCTAGTGAGATTAAATAATCTAAAACATGAAATAATCCAATTCCAATATTCTGAAATAACCCCAGGCAGATTAATAATCTGAATCATGTAAACTTATTCCAGTACAACAACACAATTCTAGCCAAATAAAATAATCTAAAATCGAGTAAAATTATACTAACACTCTGAAATGTTAATTCTACCCAGATTAAATGATTTATATCATGTGAAATAATCTCAGGATCCCAAAACAGCTTTAGTAAGATTAAATACTGTGAATGTTGTGAAATAATTCAGGTCAGATTAACGCTCCCAGCGCAGGGTCTTACTTTAATCGTCCCGGAGCTTCTCTCCTCGTATTTACACTCGCACCGTAAGCAGTACGCCTCCACGTCTTTCCCCTCCACAGGCATCGGATTCACCACGTGAAGGCAGTTACTGTGTGCAGGGGGGGGAACAAAACACATGGATACATATCACCACACTGTGTTATAGCGCCCCCTGGTGTTGCACAGCTGGAGATGACGTGTGGGGTTAATACGTTACCAGTCCTTCAGGGAAACGTTCTGATTGTAGATTTGTCCCGCGATGTCTTTGTAGGGGGGGCAAATACATTTACACCTGATGTCCTCAGAATTCTTATAGGAAAAAAAACAAGATGAAACAAACATCTCTGTAACGCAGGTGATTCATTTATACTAATAAAGTGGCTACTTATTTTCTAAAGAAACAACACTCAGGTGTTAAAGGTGTTCGGTTTATTCAGACTGGAGAACTGATTAACACCGACATGTGCGCGCACACACACACACACACACACACACACATCACATGGCCATGCTGACACGATCATTAAACTGTCTATCCTCTTAAAGACTGTTCAGACGAGTGTGTGTTTCTGTATTTATAAGACCTCTTTATCATCTTGTAATTTAGATTTTCTCAACATTCTCCATCAGCTGGAGTCATGAATGCATTTGTTTTTGCTGTCAGTTTGTTATAATCGATTTCAGCACTGACTTTAGGAAGCTTAAGGAAATCCTCAGTGATGTCCAACAAGCTGATTCAGTTCTATTCTTTTCCAAAATAAACCTGAGAAACACAAAGGCTGCTGCTGTTACTGGCGTGGTCTCTTTCTGTGGAAGCTGGGCGTTGTCACGGTACACACGACCCCATGTGCAGTGACCTCATCACTGAGCTCTAATAACAAAAACACGGTCATTCTGTATTTAATCATCAGAGTAAAAACATAACAGAGAGTAAAGAAGAGAAAAAAGAGTGTTTCTCAGACAGGAAATGAGGTCGACTCTCAGTTCTCTGCAGAACCTCTGCCTTTCTCCAGAGGAGATGTTTCCACCCCGGCTGCCCCGGTGATCGGCTGACTGACTGTATTTCCACATTATGGCGTTAATGGCGTGAGAACTACAGACACGGGAGAACACACTAACACACCACGCCTGCATTAATGCCATTACAGCGCACCGTCTCTAACTCACTTTCAGAGGCTTTTACTGCTCTTTAAAGCTTCACATGTCTGTGTCACGTCTCTGAGTGTTTATCTGTCCAATCAGATTAGACATCACTAAAGTGCTGAGCTGCTGAACACAACGGATCCTGACGGAATAAACTCAGCATCAGACAGGGGAAAATGTGTATTCAAATATATCATCAAGACCCAAACGCTCGGTTCTAACTATTGATGTCATGTAGTACAGTAACACAATAATATACAATGTGAATATATAACACTACATTTTTTTATTTAGATCAAAATATAGAGATATGATGCATATTTATTGTATAAAATGTACCAAATTTAATCACAATTCACATTGGATTATGATTATTATTATTTTATATGTATATTATTAGCTTTTATCTGACTGAATTAAATACTACAGTTAATATTTCACTGTTTCCTGATTATTGGGAGGAAATAAACCTTCAAAATTCATTCAGCTAGAGTTTAGGCTGATTACTGATTACGTCATCGCGCAAAACTAACTAACCAGCTAATCATCTCATCATGCTAGCTGTATAACACACACACAGAGAGAGAGAGAGAGAGAGAGACACACACAGCGACACACATACACACTTACTTTAGCCGCAGTAGCCTGAGATGCTAACAGAAGGCAGGTGACGGTTATCAGACTGAGCAGCGCTCCGCTCTTTACACTAAACCAAGACATTTCGTTAGCTTGTTTGTTTGTTTGTTTAATAAAAGCCTGCAGTAATTACATTACTGTTATTGTTAAGTGTTGATCCTCAGAATCTAAACCAAATAAACAAACCCTGCTGACTGGAATGAAGCAACACTTCCGGGTTGGTCAGCTGACCATCAGCAGCCCGAGCGCTGCATAAGCCACGCCCCCTCCCGGAACCGGAAACACGAACCGACACGAAGGACATCAGAGGCTCCGCCCAGGAGTTCAAACATTGAGGCCCAGAAATATGTAATAATTAATGTTATAAATATGATTTATCTGGTATTGTAGGTATTTAGGATTAAATAATATAAGTATTTGAAGTCATTACATCAGAACTCTAAACAGTGACCGGAAGTTTGTTCTCTTATAATCTGCCTTGTAGTGCAGACTGAGTCTGAACACACTGAGTCTGAACACACTGAGACTGAACACACTGAGTGTCTCAACACACTGAGTCTGAACACACTGAGTGTATGTGAAGCTCATTACTGTAATGTACAAAATAAACTACAGAGAAAACCACAAAGTAACAAAAACATTGATATTAAATTATTGAAATGATCTGTTAATGACTTTCCTAGTTTTAGGTTTTCTCTTTACTACTTTTAAACAATTTGCAGAAGATAAAAACAAACACAAGTATGAGTGTGAGTGAGTTATATTTATCTTCAGTGAAATTTCGCATTGATTTTAAAATACTACTCTTGACATATAAAGCATTAAATGGTCTCGCCCCGCAGTATCTGAGCGAACTGCTAGTGTCTTACGATCCGCCACGCCTACTTCGGTCAAAGGATGCAGGCTGCTTATCAGTACCGCGTATTATGAAAACTACAGCTGGGGGCGGAGCTTTTTCTTACAAAGCCCCAAAATTATGGAATAGTCTTCCAAATAGTGTTCGGGACCCAGACACAGTCTCAGTGTTTAAGTCTAGGCTAAAAACCTATTTATTTAACCAAGCATGTTTATAAATAGATTAGCCATAAGGTAAAGGAGCAGATCTGGGGGACTCATGGACGTAGAGTATTATGGTGAACTGGTATGTTTAGATGCTGTCTTCCTCACTCTCATTTGATCACTCAGGTTTGTTGATGGTGAGGTGATTGTTTGCTTTACATCTCAGTTCCCCCTCATGTTTGTGTTTCCTTCTGGCTCTCCCTTTTAGTTATGATGTCATAGTTAGTCCTGCCGGAGTCCCTGCTTGCACTCTACAGTAAATATACAGTATAGTCATATTATATGTTGTCTCTCTCATTTCCTCTCTCTACCCGTCTCTCTGTCTTACTATACATGTCTCTCCGGAGCTGCGAGTGATCGAGACCCCCTCTGTCCCCTGGACCTGTCTAACTCGTCCTGGTGTCCCTCTTCTGGTTGGAGACCTCGTCACATGGACGCCCCGTGTGGTCTGTCTTGGATGCGTCTGGTGACGGTTTCGCTTTACCATGAAGACGCTCCTGTCCTCTCCTGATGTGGACAGCTGTTCCTCTGAGGACTCGTGACTGCAGTCGCTTGATAGTTCAGGACTGGAGTTTCCTACAGTCTACCTGATCCTCCAATAACCAACTGGACTCCATATGAACTTCTCCACATCTCCTGTTATACTGAACTTCCAGCCTCCTAACACACAGTATGAGTGCAGATCAATCCCTTCAGCACTGTCACACTCGACTCGTTCATCAGGGACGATCTGATCATTCTGATTCACACACACTCACATCTCACACACACTCACATCTCATACGAACCTAAATAATGTTCTTTCAATTGTATAAAGCTGCTTTGTAACAATGACAATTAATAAAAGCGCTAACCAAATGAAATTTAATCACATCTTCAAGTGAAAAACAACACATCTGAAGTAGTTTCTTTTTTTATTTACATGTTAGATGTACAAACATAAAAATATAGACATTAATTTACTCTCTATAACATTTCAGGAGTACGTCCTATCTCTCAGCTCTGCAGTGAAATGAAACATGACATGAATTCCCAGAGTTTAGCCCTCAGCGTTAATGTGCACGTCGTATTAACGTCCTACAGACACGTTACTGAACAATCAGATAAAATAAGATCTGCATACTTTAATATGTTAATTACAGAGGGCAAAGGAAGCATACCAAAAATAGAATATCATGAGAGTTTAACTGAATCTAGTAGTTTTTTGTACAGAATATACAACAGACTTAACTGCTTTTCCTGCCACTACGTCCCGAGGAGTG
>CM060119.1:860254-937754 GCA_030522415.1 Channallabes apus
GTCTCACACAATAACTGTCCTTCCTCATCTTGGTAAGTTCCAGCAGGACAGAGGACGCATCTCCCCTGCTCAGAGTCGTGGTGCGTCCCGACGCCGCAGTTCACTGAACCAGAGAAACACACGAGAAATAAATCTCCCACTTCACACAGAGGCTCAGAGAGTGTGTGTGTGTGCATGTGTGTGTGTGTGTGAGTGTGTGTGTGTGCGTGCGTGTGTGTGTGAGTGTGTGTGTGTGTGTGCATGTGTGTGTGTGTGTGTGTGTGTGTGTGTGTGTGTTATCCCCTAGAACTGGAACTCATAAATGCTGATTACAGGGACACCAGTAAAGCCTTTTTAATGTTCGCTTATGAAGTCGAGATGAAACGGCGTCTCACTCTCTCAGAGTAACTGACGATCTAAAATCCACAAACCCAAACAAACATAAATGAATAAAAGTGATTTTTTTTTCTACTTTAAAGAAAGAGTTCCTCAGTACTTCTATATAAAGTGACTTTTGGGGGCGGAGCTATGTATGAGGTCAGACTGTAACTAACTAATGTTGATAAGTAAATAAACTCCACAGCTGAAACCCATCACGTCTGATATATGATTATCACACTGTGAAATACAGCTGGGATGGCGGTTGTCATGGTAACGAGTGAAACATATTCTGAATTGATTAAATAATTATCAGACCGAAACGATAAGGCCGAGACTCGGAGACTGAAATACCGCTGACGGACGTGAGCCGATGTCCTGGCGGGTCTTATAAAGATGATTCCTCCACTCAGATGATGATTCCCTTGTTTGGACTGACTTGTTTGGGGTCACTTTAGCTACAAAGCCTCAGCAAATTGCTTGATTTTCTTTTTTCTAAAACTCTCGAGTTACTTTTTTCTTTGCTTTTGTTTCTCCTGAATGACCGCGAACAGCCGCCCCAGCATTGTCTCGGCCCGGCTTTTATTTGAGCCGCGGAGGAAAAGAGGAAGATTGAGAAAAAAGTGAGAGAAAGAAAGAGAATGAGAGAGAGAGGGAAACCTTGAAGCCTTTCAAATGCAAAGCGGCTGATTGTATTGAGTCCTCGAACAGACGGCCGAAAGAGGTTTAAAGGACCTTTCACCTCTATTCAAGTCCCCCGGACCCTCGGCTATTTGATGACATCGGAAAACACTGTGCTATCACAGCGGTGAGGAGCTGAACCCAATAAACGGGGTCAGGATTGTGAATCCCCCGCTTCGACTGGAGCTCAACCGCTTCCCCGCGCTCTTCAGAAAAACAGCTGATGCTAATTGATTCCCATGGTGTCGCAGAAGTCAATGTTCTCAAGCAGTTCACGGGCCGGGGTCACACCGTGCCACTTTTCCTAAGCAGGAATTTGGCACTTAAAGCGGCCGCTCGAATAAACAGCGTGGCCTGAATACGTCTCCCTCATGGAAACAAACACCACGCGACACTCGCCGTAAATTTATGCACTGGCGAAATATCGAGCGGCGAAAAAACCAGCTGCTTCTTAGGACTTTTAACAGTTTACGTACAGCTGCCTGGCTGAACAAAGACTCTTAACACCTCTGGCTGAAAACTGGATCTCGAGCCTGGATCAAGTGTTCAAACAGCCAAAAGCAACACAACTGGAATGCGTAGCTGCTTTTCCGACGGCACGACCTGAACTCTGTATGTAACACGATTCTAGAATTGCAGTTTTTATAGTCTGCTTATGTGGAGATGGAAAAGAGTGTGATGTCCAAAGTGCTGCCTAATGAGTCCTAATAAAGCCCTTTTCTCCCTCAGTGAACTTCTGTGCTGATGTGGAGATTTCTCTCTCTCTCTCTCTCTCTCTCTCTCTCACCCACTTCCCCCATTCGTCAGACCTCTCGGAGGTTTACAATAGAGTGGGCAAACTGAAAAGGCTAAACTACACTGAGCGTAGGCGAGCGCCGGTGGGGGAGGTGACAACAGGGAGGAAAAAATATATAGCTCCTTTTCAGAGCCGGAGCTTAAAGCTTTCCTTTGAGACGCCTCTAGGAAATTGTACGTCTGCGCCTCTTTAAGTCGTCCTCCGTCCTGCCTAATGATGCTCCGGGCCTGTCTAGTGAGATGAAAACTCCGTCACACACACCAGCACGCCATCTGCAAAGTGTGCTCGGGCTGGCAGCGGAGCGTTCAACAGGACGAGTTTTCTGAAAACTGGAAAAAGAAAAGATCAGCGCGAGGTATCGAGTACAACGATCACATTCCCACTGATCAACCTACCGCTCGCTGTTCGTGGATCAGTAACAGGAATCTAAGAAACGACCCGAACGTCCTGTTCACAGAACAGCCTGAGAACTGAACACACACGCAGCGGTTGGACGCTTCCCACTTTACTGCCGGACTTAATGAGCCGGGCCATGAAGTGAAACCCCACACTCGGCCCTCGTAGTGTTGACACAAAGTCCTTTAAAAGCTAATGGACCTCTCTAACCTTATGATGGCGCCATAAAAGAGGCTCTCAGGCTTTCACACGTCCACATAAACAGCCTGGACCATGTTAGTCACAAGCTTTAACCCAAACTACAGGAAGTACTAGTACTGTTCCAGATCATGAGGGTGTAGCAAAGCTTCCTGTTGTGTGAGTTTCGGTACCAGTCGAATAAACAGAACACACTGACAGGCGTCCACACTTTCCTCACTCCAGCATTATTACTGTGTTATATGGAGTGTGTTATTCTGCTACAGCAACCTGACCGTGGCTTCAGGCTTCAGTGGAGTTAATGTTGTGGAACATCAGTGAGACCTGAGGGTTCCTGTTCTCAGTTACAGCATCGATAAACAGCCGCTCACTCACCAGCCTCACTCTGTCTCAATCTGATCTCTCTCTCTCTCACACACACACACACACACACACACACACACACACATACACACACACACATATACACACACACATACACACACACACACACACACACACACACACACACACACACACACATATACACACACATATACACACACACATACACACACACACACACACACACACAGCCTGTCATTTTACTGAGCAAACAAAGGAAACCGATAAAGCTTAAATCCTAAACTCTTTCCAAATAAACTTCACTACATAAAAATGATAAGAATTAGTTAAACATCTCGTTCCTAAATCCACTTATTCATCCATCAGCAGTAAAGTGGAGTAACTCCTGTACAAGAGCTGTTACTATAGAAACAATAATATATTATAATAAGAGCAGTGATGTAACGCTCTTCTTATAGTCACATCTACATGTGCTGATTTTCTGACCAATCAGATTTGAGCATTTAAACACACGCTTATCGAACGCTTATCGTAACGATGCCGCGGCTGAAATCAAAGCAAAAGTGAAGTATTAGAGTGTGTGACTGTTTTTCATCCAGGCAGTGTGTGTGTGTGTGTGTGTACTACACTCATATTACACTCCAAGATCTGATGTGCGAGTCGGAGCGCTGGGTTACAGTCTGGACGATCCGTGTGTGTGATAATGACGTCTCCTGCTCCTGGCATCATCATCCCGGAGTACGTCCGTGTCATCAGGGAAGAGAAACTCCAGAGGTGTGATAACCTGCTCCAGCAGTACATTCAGGTGGTCAGCTGACTTCATTCTGGAGATGACGGTCACGGCTATCACACCAGGGTTTAATAAGGCAGTTCACACTTCTTAACCCAATGTTAGGAGTTTCAACAAATCTCCTTAGTTGTTTTCTTTGCTTAACCCTAATTTGACCCTTCTGAAGGATGTGTCTTCAGTCATGGTTGTGTACGAAATGCGAAGCTCCTCACTGTAACTTGTTGGAGCTGTACCGTATCACCCACTGCAGTAACGACCCAGTGGAAGAGACTCTTAACTGTCCGCTTAGTTCCATCCTGGTGAGGACTTTTTGTCCACTCAGTGCAGTTTTAATGTAGAGAAACTGCTGCTTCGAACACAGAATTTATCAAGAAGTTTTTTATTGCCAGTGATTTTCTTCCATGAGTTTTGAGCTGATGAACCAAACAGCTGATTCGGAGTTTCATCCTCCATGTTGGACTGAACAATAACATCAACATTCTATAAAACGACTAAAAATGGCTCGGTTCATGCGTCCTTAACTTTATAACAGTTCCTTTATTTGACTTAAAACCTAAATTGGTGTAAAGCTGCTGCACACGTGGACACGGCGTCCAAAATCCTTATAGCTGGTATTATTTGTTTTTAAATCTTTCACCTTCATACGTTTCTCAGTTGTGGTGCTAAAAAACTCATTTATTGAGACTCATCAGTAAAAAAAGACTTCAGTTTGTTCGGGATCATAAAGTCTGGACTTTGGAGTGATGTGGGAAAAGGTCATGTGACCTGATGAGTCCAGACGGATCCTATTCCAGAGTGATGGGCGTGTCAGGGTGAGAAGTGAAGGACATGAAGCGATGCTCCATCATGCATAGTGTCCACTGTACACGTCCTCTGGAGACAGTGTTATGATCTGGGGTTGATCAGGTGATCAGGTCGAGACTCAGTAACGTTATGGGGAAATAAAATGAAGTCAGCTGACGACCTGAATGTACTGAATCACCAGAGGATCACATCTGTGGAGGGTTTCATCTTCACTGAAGGGTGAAGTGTGAAAGAAAGATTCTGGGAGCACGAGGAATCATTCACACACATGACAGTCGTGACCTTTAACCCCAGTCAGATTCTTTGGGACGCGCTGGAGAAGTTCACGGAGAAATTTGATCTCACAGCATCAATACAAGATCTCAACCAAAAATCACTGTAACTATGAGAGAGTAATAGATGTTCTGCCACAGTGAGTGCGCGCGTGAGCTGACCTTGATCCAGACATTAGAGTCTGATGTTTGTTGGACAGGACGTGTACAAACACAACAGCGTTATTAGTCCTGACTGAACACAAGGATTGAACAGATTTGCTCATTATGTTTCTGTGTTTCTGTGGCCGAGCGTCAGCAGTGATGTGGATGGTGTTTGAATATAGAGACATGAAAACAGTAAATAATAGAGCCGGAGAAGATCATAAGTAAAGAGAGTCTCACCACACTTCCTGTCCCGCAGCACTTGCCCGGGGCCGCAGGGTTCAGGGCCGTCTGCAGGGCGCAAGGGTTTTTTGGCGAGTTCGTACTCGGAGCTGCCGAAGTGCAGGTGGAACTGTTCCCTGTTTATAGACTTGCGGAGAGTCCGGATGGTCTTCTTCAGTCGCTTCTCTGAACGCCGCTTCACACACGCCAGGTCACAACCTTCTGCTGACAGAGACACTCGATAACAACAGAGGAAAATACACACACACACACACACACACACAGCATGCAATCTATTCCACTCCTCCTAACAATACACACCCAGAAATGATCCAAAGCCACTAAACAGGAGATACTTTGACAAGCTGACGCGTGTTTAGTAACACAGACGGACGTGATGGTCAGAGACACGTCACACAAGCAGAGAGACAGGAAGGCGAGAGGGTTTAATGCGTTGCGCGGTGCAGCGAAACCAACCTGTTACCTCCTCTGGGTCGACATCGAGCTCAAACAGCGCCGTGAGGGACGAGCTCTCATTCTCCACCGCTTTCCGGCCGTGACGACTTCGCGGCCGCGGACTCGAGGAGTTACAGTGAAGCCTCACGAAGCTGAACTGCACGTTCTCCGTCGCCAAGGCCTTCTTATCTAAAGAGAAGAGGAGAAACACCGACTTCTTAGGAGAACATGGTGGAGCTCGATCATGAAGACCATGAAGAGGAGGACGGGAGTGTGAGGGAGGAAGGACGAAACTCACAGGACGATCTCGTCTGTTTCCTTTTTACACTGTTTGTAAATCAAGAATGTAAATCACGAAAGTTTGTCATAAAACTGAACTCTTACTGTTACAACCCAGCAGGGGATTCGTTTTCAATAACAGCATCTTTTATTCCTCGAAATTACAACAAACTGACTGCAATTACAATTTTATAGATCCACTAAAGAACAAAGAATATTATACTTTTGTTTTTAGTTATACTTAATGACGTAGAACGTAAACAATGTCCTCTTTTTGAAGTTAATAAAACACACACATCACACAAATGTCTCCTTATAAAAACATCACACACACACACACACACACACACACACACACACACACACATTTTAATCAGTGGAGCGTCTCGTGTACACATCCCTGTGAGTGAGCCGTTGCTATGGAAACGATAACATAATCCTGCGCTACTGGCCGGGCTGCTGTTATAGACAATTAATCAACACCTTCTGACCAATCAGAGCGCAGGATTTAACAGACAAGTCTCAGTAAGCACCTTAACCAGAATCCTGTGTGGCTGAGATTTGACGAGCCGTGAATCCGGGATTATTCCGTCGGCTTTGATCCACATCCACAGGGGCGGGACAGAGCGAGGGCGTGGCTCCACATAGAGATGGCCAGAATTCTACAGATTGTGTTTTGTCCTGTGTGGTTTACCTGACAGCGCCATGCTGAAGCTCTCGGTGAGTTTTTCCGCACTTCGTTTCAGACTGCATTTCCCCTGAGCCCATTTAAAGGTGGCTGTGGTTTTGATCCTGTGAGCGCATGAAGAGTCTGAACAGGAGAGAAAATTAAAGTGTTGGAATTTCTGATGTTTGATGACACTCTTTGGAAATTCATACAGAAGGGGGACAAGTCATGTGACTCAAATGGATATAAAATGATCTAACCAAAAATAAAATAAATTGCAATCACAGCTGTAATAAAATTTGGAGAGGATGAGAATTTCCCAGACATTAGACATTTGCATATATAAAACTAAAGTTCCTAAGCTTTGTAAAGTTCGTTGGAGAGTTTGATGGTCAGATGAGACAAAAAGGGTTTGTGTTTTCTGGCCACAAACACCCTCAAAATGTTTGGTGTAAAAGGAGGAGCGAGCACAAGGCAGCAGATATTCTACGATATCCACTTCATCAGTGGTCTCGTCTCATCGTTTCATTCTAAGAGCAAACACACAGAGGTGAGGAGTGGAACCGGTGCGCGCGTGAACTCGCCTGAGCAGCGAGGCCCGGCGTCTCCGCGCTGTCCTCCTCCAGACGAGCCAGGCAGCGGCAGGCCACAGGTCACCGTGTAGGAATCCTCAGTGCCTGCGTGCGCGACATAACGGAGTGAGAAAGACGTGACAGGCGGCCGAATGCGCGTAAAGAGAAACCAGAGCGTGACGCGCGCACTCACCGTTGCTGATGTTCACCTGAGACTGACAGGTGAGGAAGCAGTGTTCGGCTCCTCCGTGCTTACTGCAGTTCAGCGTCGGCCTCACGGGGACCGTCGGCACCGCGGAACCGTCTGCTTCTGAAGGTTCAAGATCATAACAAACTCACAGATAAACTCACTCGGACCGGCTGGACGGACAAGGATACTCAATAAAGGTGGGTTTTTAATGTCCATATAGTTGAGTGCAAAAGTTTGCATACCTTTAGGACAAGAAAAGTCATTTACAGCGACATGATACCGAGTGTGTAACGAACAAAAAAGGTCAATTTGTCCTTGTGTAAGTGATTATCCTGGACAAGATGCCAGTGGGTTCAGAGCCGATCCCGGGGAGACACTGAGGAAACAGCTTTTGGAGGAGCTGCTTCTGCTCCGGGGAGTTTTACAATCCTTCTAGATCCTCTCATGACTAATATCTCATGACTAAGATTTTGGCTTATTTTTAAAATCATAACATAAATGTTTCCATTTAGAAGCCGTTAGGGATGCGGGTTATTTGCACTCAGCTGTATGAGAATCAGGTACAAAAGCTTCAGTGGTAAATGTGGATTAAAGTTAGTTGCTTGAAATTGTTTCAAGGAGAGAGAGAGAGAGGGAGGGAGAGAGAGAGAGAGAGGGAGGAACAAAACAATTCAAACTTAAACTTAAAGTATCTCCTGTTTCAGCTCCCAGAATTAAGAAGGATCGCCCCGAGACCCGAGCTGGACGCCGCCTTACCGACGCAGTCCTTCTTGTTCCAGTGCAGTCTGTATCCGGCTCTGCAGTGACACTGAAACCCGCCCATGGTGTTCTCGCAGACGTGTCCGCAGCCTCCGTTATTCACACTGCACTCGTTAACGTCTGACATCAAAGAGCGAGATGTGAGATAAATATATGTTACGTCTCGTTACATTATACAGTTATTACAGTGAATTATTTTCATCAGATATCACATCAGTGTGTGATGTCCCCGGGGTCAGAGGTCAGGGTCAGTCAGGAACCAGCATACCGAGAGCAAGGACCCGACAACGGCAACCTAGTGGAGCAGGGCCTCGAACCGCCGACCTTCAGTAACTCAGAGCCTTAAACTGATCTACACCGAGCACATTGTAAAGATGTCACATGACATTTCCCTGACCATTCTAAAGTTAAGTGACTATTTTTTTTTTCAATTAATTAGTTTTGTCAGGTGTGTTACCCAGACACAGCAAAATGTAGGAAATGACATCATCATATACAAACTGACAGACTGTCACATGACTGCAGCAGGGAGTTAAACAGCGAACGAGATCCAAAAACGATAGACTAGAAGCAAAAACCGAGAACAGGCGAGGTCGAAAACGGAAACAACTTGCACGAAAAAGAAACGCGAGAAGACTGGGCTCTGAAGGCACGCAATAATCTGGCAACGAGACCGCGCTCTGCGCTTCCTTAAATGCCGGGAGAAATTAGTTTGTGAATGAGATGCCGGTGTGTAAAGTGGGCGGGCGTGTGTAAGAGCATGACAGATGGACGGAAAACATGAGCACGTGAGGGAGAAGACGTGACAGCGTGGGAAAAGAGGAGAAAAGACGGCGATTAGTGATGGAAACGTGACAGTACCCCTCCCGTTACGAACGCCTCTGGGCGTTTGGGTGGGGCGCCTCAGGGAAATATTTAATGTTTATTAGGGAAATTCTAATATTAATTTGGGGTCTAGAATAAATCTGGCAGGAACCCAGCTCCTCTCCTCAGGGCCGTAGCCCTCCCAGTCTACCAGATACTGGACGCCCCTCCCTCTGCGGCGGGACTTAAGAAGTCGACGGACCTTGAATGCTTTGCCACCATCGATGAAACGGGGAGGAGGAGGTGGGTGGGTGGGTGGACATAGAGGGTTGGTAACCAAGCGCTTGATTTGCGAGACGTGGAAGGCGGGATTTATTCCGTGCATAGTGGAAGGCAGGCGTAACCTGACAGAGCAAGGGTTGATAACTTTATTGATGGTAAATGGGCCAATGAACCTAGGGGATAGTTTTCGTGAGATAGTTTTGAGGGGAATGTCCCGGGTGGCAAGCATTACTCTATCGCCGACCTTGTATCTTGGAGCAATCGAGCGCCGTCGATCGGCTTGTAGTTTGAAGGCTTGTACTGACTTTAAGAGTTGGGACCGAGCTCTCTGCCAAGTTCTCTTGCAACGTCGCACGAAACTCTGTGCCGAAGGGACCGCTACTTCTTCTTCCTGAGAAGGAAACAGGGGTGGTTGATAGCCCAAACAACACTGAAAGGGTGACATCCCGGTAGATGACGTGGGGAGAGAGTTGTGGGCATATTCCACCCATGGGAGCATCCTGCTCCATGAAGAGGGGTTCTGTGACGTCATGCATCTCAGAGAGGTCTCCAGCTTTTGGTTTGTTCTCTCCGTCTGTCCATTGGATTGTGGATGATAACCAGAAGACAGACTTGGCATGGCACCAATGAGTCTACAGAAGGCCTTCCAGAAGTGTGCAGAGAACTGGGGTCCCCTGTCAGAGACAATGTCGACAGGAAGTCCATGTAGTCGAAAAACATGGAGGATGAGCAGTTCGGCAGTCTCCTTGGCTGAGGGGAGTTTGGTCAGAGGGACAAAATGGGCGGCACAGATTGAGGGACGAATAGGCGGTTGGCGGGGGCGTTACTTGGGCCTGGCTCTTGTTCTAGGGTCTGTCTGACCAGAGCTTCGATGTCCTTCTGGGTAGCAGCCACCATACAGTGCGGTGGGAGGATGTTTCCCGTAAGAGCGATATCCTGGGGCGGAGAGAACTGTCGGGAAAGAGCATCGGGTTTGGTGTTCTTAGAGCCTGGGCGGTAGGATATGGTGAAGTTGAATCTTGAGAAAAACAGGGACCAGCGGGCTTGGCGGGCATTTAATCTTTTGGCTGATTTTAAGTACTCCAAGTTTCTGTGGTCAGTCCAAACCAGAAACGGGTGCTGGGCCCCCTCCAACCAATGTCTCCACTCCTCGAGGGCTAGTTTGATAGCCAGTAGCTCTCTGTCGCCAATGTCATAGTTTTGTTCCGTTGGTGTTAATCGATGAGAGAAAAAGGAACAGGGATGCAGCTTGTTGTCCTTGGGGCTTCTCTGAGAGAGGATGGCTCCAGCCCCTGTTTCAGAAGCATCCACCTCGACGGTGAATTGGAGGGAGGGGTCTGGGATGGTGAGAACGGGTGCTGAAGTGAATCTCCGTTTGAGGTTCATAAAGGACTCTTCTGCCCTTGTGTTCCACAGAAAGGGTAGCTTTGAGGAAGTGAGAGCTGTGAGGGGAGCAGCCACTGTGCTATAATTCCTTATGAACCTGCGGTAAAAACTGGCAAACCCCAAGAAGCGTTGGAGTTCTCGTCTAGAAGAGGGCGTGGGCCAATCCGTAACAGCCTTGACTTTGGAGGGCTCCATCTGGATCTTGGAGGAAGAAATGACAAACCCCAGAAAAGAGGTGGACTTCTGGTGAAACTCGCATTTTTCTGCCTTGACGAACAGTTTGTTCTCCAGCAGCCTCTGTAGTACCTGACGGACATGGGTGATGTGTTCATCCAGGGAGTGAGAAAAGATTCAAATGTCATCAAGGTAGACAAACACAAACACGTTCAGGAAGTCCCTTAAGACGTCATTTATCAGAGCTTGAAAAACTGCAGGCGCATTGGTTAGTCCAAAAGGTACCACCAGATACTCGTAGTGGCCAGTAGGAGTGTTAAATGCAGTTTTCCACTCGTCCCCTTCTCTTATCCTGACGAGGTGGTAGGCATTTCAGAGGTCGAGTTTTGTAAAGACACGTGCTCCCTGCAATAGCTCAAAAGCCGTGGTCATGAGAGGAAGGGGGTAACGATTTTTAACTGTGATCTCATTAAGTCCCCGATAATCGATGCAGGGCCGTAAGGACTTGTCTTTTTTCTCAACGAAGAAAAATCCCGCACCTGCCGGTGACGAAGATGGTCGAATAATTCCAGCTGCTAGTGATTCTGTGATGTATTAGTTCATGGCACCTCTTTCGGGGGAAGAGAGGGAGTAGAGACGCCCCCTTGGGGGGGCTGCGCCTGGAAGAAGATCGATGGCACAATCATAGGGTCGATGTGGAGGCAGGGAGGTGGCACGAGATTTACTGAAGACCTCACGGAGGTCAGCATATTCCAGGGGCACATTGGAGGGAAGGGGGAACTGCGCCTTATCAGTAGCAGAGGGAGGCTGGATGGATGCAGAAACAAGGCATGAGGACAGGCAAGATGGGTTCCAGCCAATGATCGTGTTACGGACCCAGTCTATATGAGGGTTATGTTGTACTAGCCAGGGGCGCCCAAGAACAATTGGGGTGTGGGATCTGCGCATGATGAGAAATGAGATGGACTCTGTGTGGTTGCCGGAAATTCTTAAACTGATGGGAAGAGTGCGATGAGTGATGGGGTTGAGGCTGCTACCATCCAGAGCTTGAACAGGAAGAGGGCGCTCAAGAGGGATGGATGAGATCTTGAGGTTTTCTACTGTGCGGGGGCAGATCAGGTTCTGTTCGGCTCCAGAGTCAATGAGGGCCCATACCGTGTGGGTCCTCTTGTTAACGGTCACAAGGACCGGAAGACAGGAGCGAGGGGTTGAGTCGATGTCCTGTTTCTGGCCCCATAGGACCCTCAATCTCACTAGGGGGCCTTGCCTTTTAATGGACAGTTCTCCCGAAAGTGTCCGGCTTGACCACAATAGAAGCAGGCTCTCTCCCTGCGTCGACGTAGGCGCTCGTCCGGAGAGATACGGGTGCGATCTACCTGCATGGGCTCTGGAGCAGGTGCAGGAGGGGAGGGTGAGCTGCACTCACTGAATGTGCGGCCCCTTCTCTGTTGCCTAAGACGAAGACGGCTGACGACGCGACCGGCCAAGTCCGTTAATCCTTGGAAATCAGAAGGTAGCTCATTGGAAGCTAATTCGTCCTTCACGGAGTCCGCCAGGCCATTGACGAAGGCATCACACAGCGCACGCTCATCCCAGCCACTGGAGGCCGCCAAAGTGCGAAACTCAATAGCGTAGTCGTATGCGGAACGAGATCCTTGTCGCAGATTGAGGATTTTAACAGCTGCCTCTCGCCCGGTGGAGGAATGGTCAAACACCCTCAGCATTTCTGAGGTGAAAGATCTCAAGTCCCCACAGCATGGGGCTTGAGTGTCCTAGAGGGCTGTGCCCCATTCCCGGGCCCTTCCTGAGAGTAAGGTGATAATGTACGCCACCTTGGAGCGTTCAGTGGGAAAGGATGAAGCTTGTAACTCTAAAACCAGGGAACATTGGGACAAGAAGGATCGGCAGGTACCGGGATTGCCATCATAGGAGGGTGGGGCAGGTAGACGGGGTTCGTGGTGTTGCACAGGGAATGAAGCTGCAGCTGGAGTAGCGGTGGGGGCTGGGGATTGTGCTGGAGGAGCTGCCTGAAGGTGCTGAATTTGTGATGAAAGAGCAGCGAGAGAATCCGTGATGGTCGCGAGCGTTTGGTCGATGTTTTGGAGGTCTTGCTGGTGTGAGCCCAGCAGAGCACCCTGGTTCTCCAATGCTGTTCTGAGCCTGTTTAAATCTGCTGGATCCATTGTGGCCAGATTATTCTGTCAGGGCGCGCAGAATAATGAAGAGAGCAAGAAAGGCTGGACCCAAGTGCAGATTATAGCGCCAATAGGGGGCGTGGTTCAGACGCGAACTTGAACGAGGAGTGTGTGGCATGCCGGCAGCCGAGCACTTCCGTGTTTCGGGGGGAATCCCAATGACGTAATACAGAGCTGACAAAAACAGGTCGAAAAGCCAGTAAAATCAGTCCGCGGTGCATGAATCAAAAAGGGAGCGAGCAGAGACGTTGTCGTGAGCCAGTGCGAGAGTTCAAAGCCAATGAGTCAGTCAGCGGGGCGAAAAAATCCGAAGGGGGAGCGAGCAGAGACGTAATCGTGAACCGAAGCGAAAGGTCAAAACCAGCCGGAAACAAACAGCGAACGAGATCCAAAAACGATAGACTAGAAGCAAAAACCGAGAACAGGCGAGGTCGAAAACGGAAACAACTTGCACGAAAAAGAAACGCGAGAAGACTGGGCTCTGAAGGCACGCAATAATCTGGCAACGAGACCGCGCTCTGAGCTTCCTTAAATGCCGGGAGAAATTAGTTTGCGAATGAGATGCCGGTGTGTAAAGTGGGCGGGCGTGTGTAAGAGCATGACAGATGGACGGAAAACATGAGCACGTGAGGGAGAAGACGTGACAGCGTGGGAAAAGAGGAGAAAAGACGGCGATTAGTGATGGAAACGTGACACACGTGCTGTGATAATAATCAATAATCCAGTATGTTTTCTTATTGAGGATAAGGAGATGTAGCTGAGTGAGTGTTTATAGCTGCTATAATGTAAGTGAGGACTGAAACTCACTAACTAATGTTTCTATAAATCATCAAAGTTTATTATTTAACAATTATTAGTTTTTTGGCGAGTCCCTGTGGTGTAAGAGCACTAACACACTGGGGGAGTTCAGGGCGGCACCCGTCCCTCTGCGCGGTCAGGATCAGCGTGTTGTAACTAAACCTGTTATTCGGTGCTTTAGGTCGTTAAGCTCGGCACCGCCGTCGCTCTTCATTATAATCTCATCACCTGCTGCTCAACACAGAAGGAGCATAAACATGTAATCATTCAGGAGAACCCAGGCCTACCTCCGCAGTGTGTGAGCCCGTACAGTGTGTATCCCTTATTACACACACACTCGAAGCTTCCCGGGGAGTTCACACACGTCTGGTCACACGTCCTTTCAAAGAAGCACTCGTCGATATCTATAATTAGGCAGATATAGGTCTATAAATATACACACCCCGTACACGCAAGGTAATTACGCACATCTGTCCAGTCTGCATGCACACACTCATTTACAGCTTCAACATCAAATATCCAATATGAAAGAAACAATCGAGGCTGTGGTTAATAATAACAGGGAGACGTGCGTTCCTCCAGGGGGCGGAGCCTGTGTGTTGGAGCGTCTCCTTAAAGCTCGCCGAGTTCGACATCTTCAAAGAAATCATGCAAGTCGATACGGGCACGCTTCAAGAGACGCTCTTATCTCTCAGTCCAGCTACACACACACACACACACACACACCACTACAAACAGAAGAACAGAAGCCTAACCCTGGCAGGAGCGCTCGTCCGTCAGCAGTTTGAAGCCTTTGCGACAGTTACACTCGAAGCTGCCGATGGTGTTCCTGCAGAAGTGGTCACAGCCTCCGTTGTGGAACTCACACTCATCAATGTCTACACACACACACACACACACACACACAAACTAGCACTTTAGGCATAATGTAGCATAGTGTCTATTTTCTCTTAGCAAATAATACAACACAAATTATTATATAATAATATTTCTCAGTTTGAGATTAATATACATTTAAGGTCTAAAATTAAACGTATAATCAGGAAAATGATTACATGTCGGAAATAATAAAATAAAGTGAATTATTACATGGATTTTCATTGAATTATGATATTTTTACTTGATGAAATATAATTATTTTCAGTAGTAATGAAATTTATTACACTAACACGTAGTAAAGTTTGTGCACCCTCACACCCATTATAACCCGTAACAGCATAACAACACACAGGAATCAATCTGGGATGTTCTACACGCACATGTGGGTGTAATGCTCATGGGTGCACATACTTTTGGACATACAGATGATTAAGAAATCTGGTTCTGGTCTGACCTTTGCAGCTTTTGCCGTCGGGTTGGAGAGTGAAACCCACAGGACAGCTGCAGCGGACACCAGTGGACGTGTCCTTACACATACTGTCACAGCCGCCGTTATTCACAGCACAGGTCTCTAAAAGACACACACACACACACACACACACACATGTATGTATTATAAATTATATTCATAAATATTTAAGTTATTTAAAGTCAGTTCCTCCAATCAGACCAGGATTCTTTTGTAATTGAAGCACTTGAACTGGGTGCAAAAGTTTGTGCACCCGTGGTTATATAATGTTACAAAAATTATATTAATAAAGAATGTAGTTGCATAAAAAACTTTTTGCTCAAATGTTTATCTAACAAAACTATTTCTTTAATTATACGATTCTTATCTCGTGAAATGATTTAATTCTACTTTACTGAACATAGGATTTATTTCTCGTTGTATTTATATGACATTCGTTGTAAATAAATTCCTTGTAGATAACTGAAGAATAAAACAATCGCAATAAAATCAAACAGCAGATAAAAACCTAAAGGATGTTTTTGAGCGTCTGCTGTTTGTTTCAGACGTTTATTCGTCTCTCTATTTTTATTCGTCTCTCTGTTTTTATTTGTCTCTCTCTGTCTTTTTCTTCTCCCCTTCATGTCTCCTTGTTTTCTTCTCTCTCACTGTCACTGCTGCTCTCCGTAAACACTCTTGTATCTCTTTATCTCCTCAGCGATAAGCTCCATCTTCTCCATGTGTGTGTACATGCTGTATTTTTGCTCCAGACTGAACCTGTTTGTTTAAGAACGAAAAGTCTGAAAGTAAACATCTGATGACGGGTTCAGGTCACTACACACTACACACTACACACTACACACCACACACTACACACCACAAACTACACACTACACACCCCACACCACACACTACACACACTACACACCACACACTACACACCACACACCCCACACTACACACTATACACCACACACTACACACTACACACCACACACCACACACTATACACTACACATCACACACTACATACACTACACACCCCACACCACACACTACACACCACACACTACATACACTACACACCCCACACCACACACTACACACCACAGACTACACACCACACACCATACACCACACACTACACACCACACACTACACACCACACACCCCACACTACACACTACACACCACACACTACACACTACACACCCCAGACTACACACTACACACCACACACTATACACCACACACTACACACTACACACACCACACACTACACACCACACACTACACACCACACACCACACACTACACACTACACACTACACACTACACACCACACACCACACACTACACACCACACACCACACACTACACACCACACACTACACACTACACACCACACACTACACACCACACACTACACACTACACACCACACAGTACACACCACACACTACACACCACACACTACACACCCCACACCACACACTACACATCACACACCCCACACTACAAACTACACACTACACATCACACAGTACACACCACACACCCCACACTACAAACTACACACTACACACCACACACTACACACACTACACACCACACGCTACACACCACACACCACACACTACACACCACACACTACACACCCCACACCATACACTACACACTACACACACCCCACACCACACACTACACACCCCACACCACACACTACACACCACACACTACACACACTACACACTCCACACCACACACTACACACCACACACTACACACTAAACACCACACACCACACACTACACACCCCACACCACACACTACACACCCCACACTACACACACTACACACCACACACTACACACACTACACACCACACACTACACACCCCACACTACACACACTACACACCACACACCACACACTACACACACTACACACCACACACTACACATTACACACCACACACTACAAACACTACACACACTACACAATACACACCCCACACTACACACTACACACCCCACACTACACACCACACACTACACACCACACACTACACACTACACACACTACACACCCCACACCACACACTACACACCACACACTACACACTACACACACTACACACCCCACACCACACACTACACACTACACACCACACACTACACACCACACACTACACACTACACACACTACACACACTACACACTACACACCACACACTACACACTACACACACCACACACCCCACACTACACACCACAGACTACACACCACACACCATACACCACACACTACACACCACACACTACACACTACACACCACACACCACACACTACACACTACACACCCCAGACTACACACTACACACTACACACACTACACACTACACACCACACACTACACACACCACACACTACACACCACACACTACACACCACACACTACACACTACACACACTACACACCCCACACTACACACTACACACACTACACACTACACACCACACACTACACACTACACACCCCACATTACACACTACACACACTACACACACTACACACCACACACTACACACCACACACTACACACCACATGCCACACACTAGACAACACACTACACACCACACACCTCACGCCACACACTACACACCACACACCTCACGCCACACACTACACACCACACACTACACTACACACTACACACCCCACACCACACACTACACACACCACACACTACACACCACACACTACACACCACACACTACACACACTACACACCCCACACCACACACTACACACTACACACCACATACCACACACTACACACCACACACCACACACCACACACTACACACCACACACCATACACCACACACTACACACCACACACTACACACCACACACTATACACCACACACTACACACCCCACACGACACACTACACACCACACACTATACACCACACACTACACACCCCACACTACACATCACACACTACATACATCACACACTACATACACCACACACTACACACCACACACCACACACTACACACCACACACTACACACTACACACCACACACTACACACCACACACTACACACCACACACTACACACACTACACACTACACACCACACACTACACACCACACACCACACACTACACACTACACACCACACACTACACACCACACACTACACACCACACACTATACACCACACACTATACACCACACACTACACACCACACACTACACACACTACACACCACACAGTACACACTACACACCACACACCACACACTACACACTACACACCACACACAACACACTATACACCACACACTACACACCACACACTATACACCACACACTACACACCCCACACCAGACACTACACACCACACACTATACACCACACACTACACACTACACATCACACACTACATACACTACACACCCCACACCACACACTACACACCACACACTACATACACTACACACCCCACACCACACACTACACACCACACACTACACACCACACACCACACACTACACACCACACACTACACACCACACACTACACACCACACACCATACACCACACACTACACACCCCAGACTACACACTACACACCACACACTACACACACCACACACCACACACCACACACACCACACACTACACACACTACACACTACATACTACACACCACACACTACACACTACACACCACACACTACACACCACACACCACACACTACACACCACACACTACACACTACACACCACACACTACACACCACACAACACACACTACAGACCACACACCACACACTATACACCACAGACCACACACTATACACTACACACCACACACTACACACTACACACCACACACTACACACTACACACCACACAACACACACTACAGACCACACACTATACACCACACACCACACACTATACACTACACACCACACATTACACACCACACACCACACACCACACACTTCACACCACACACTACACACACTACACACCCCACACACACTACACACCACACACCACACACTACACACCACACACTACACACCCCACACACACTACACACCACACACACTACACAAACTACACACATTACACACTAAACACCACACAACTACACACCACACACCACACACTACACACTACACACCACACACAAAACACTACACACTACACACTACACACACTACACACCACACACTACACACCACACACCAAACACTACACACCACACACCACACACTACACACCACACACTACACACTACACACCACACACTACACACCACACACCACACACTACACACCACACACTACACACACTACACACCACACACTACACACCACACACCCCACACCACACACTACACACCACACACTACACACCACACACTACACACCACACACTATACACCACACACCACACACTACACACCACACACTACACACTACACACCACACACCACACACTATACACTACACATCACACACTACATACACTACACACCCCACACCACACACTACACACCACACACTACATACACTACACACCCCACACCACACACTACACACCACAGACTACACACCACACACCATACACCACACACTACACACCACACACCACACACTACACACCACACACTACACACCACACACCCCACACTACACACTACACACCACACACTACACACTACACACCCCAGACTACACACTACACACCACACACTATACACCACACACTACACACTACACACACCACACACTACACACCACACACTACACACCACACACCACACACTACACACTACACACTACACACCACACACTACACACCACACACCACACACTACACACCACACACTACACACCACACACTACACACTACACACCACACACTACACACCACACACTACACACTACACACCACACAGTACACACCACACACTACACACCACACACCCCACACCACACACTACACATCACACACCCCACACTACAAACTACACACTACACATCACACAGTACACACCACACACCCCACACTACAAACTACACACTACACACCACACACTACACACACTACACACCACACGCTACACACCACACACCACACACTACACACCACACACTACACACCCCACACCATACACTACACACTACACACACCCCACACCACACACTACACACCCCACACCACACACTACACACCACACACTACACACACTACACACTCCACACCACACACTACACACCACACACTACACACTAAACACCACACACCACACACTACACACCCCACACCACACACTACACACCCCACACTACACACACTACACACCACACACTACACACACTACACACCACACACTACACACCCCACACTACACACACTACACACCACACACCACACACTACACACACTACACACCACACACTACACATTACACACCACACACTACAAACACTACACACACTACACAATACACACCCCACACTACACACTACACACCCCACACTACACACCACACACTACACACCACACACTACACACTACACACACTACACACCCCACACCACACACTACACACCACACACTACACACTACACACACTACACACCCCACACCACACACTACACACTACACACCACACACTACACACCACACACTACACACTACACACACTACACACACTACACACTACACACCACACACTACACACTACACACACCACACACCCCACACTACACACCACAGACTACACACCACACACCATACACCACACACTACACACCACACACTACACACTACACACACCACACACCCCACACTACACACCACAGACTACACACTACACACCACACACCACACACTACACACTACACACCCCAGACTACACACTACACACTACACACACTACACACACTACACACTACACACCACACACTACACACTACACACACCACACACTACACACCACACACTACACACCACACACTACACACTACACACACTACACACCCCACACTACACACTACACACACTACACACTACACACCACACACTACACACTACACACCCCACATTACACACTACACACACTACACACACTACACACCCCACACCACACACCACACACTACACACCACATGCCACACACTAGACAACACACTACACACCACACACCTCACGCCACACACTACACACCACACACCTCACGCCACACACTACACACCACACACTACACTACACACTACACACCCCACACCACACACTACACACACCACACACTACACACCACACACTACACACCACACACTACACACACTACACACCCCACACCACACACTACACACACCCCACACCACACACACTACACACTACACACCACATACCACACACTACACACCACACACCACACACCACACACTACACACCACACACCATACACCACACACTACACACCACACACTACACACCACACACTATACACCACACACTACACACCCCACACGACACACTACACACCACACACCACACACTATACACCACACACTACACACCCCACACTACACATCACACACTACATACATCACACACTACATACACCACACACTACACACCACACACCACACACTACACACCACACACTACACACTACACACCACACACTACACACCACACACTACACACCACACACTACACACACTACACACTACACACCACACACTACACACCACACACCACACACTACACACTACACACCACACACTACACACCACACACTACACACCACACACTATACACCACACACTATACACCACACACTACACACCACACACTACACACACTACACACCACACAGTACACACTACACACCACACACCACACACTACACACTACACACCACACACAACACACTATACACCACACACTACACACCACACACTATACACCACACACTACACACCCCACACCAGACACTACACACCACACACTATACACCACACACTACACACTACACATCACACACTACATACACTACACACCCCACACCACACACTACACACCACACACTACATACACTACACACCCCACACCACACACTACACACCACACACTACACACCACACACCACACACTACACACCACACACTACACACCACACACTACACACCACACACCATACACCACACACTACACACCCCAGACTACACACTACACACCACACACTACACACACCACACACCACACACCACACACACCACACACACTACACACTACATACTACACACCACACACTACACACCACACACTACACACTACACACTACACACCACACACTACACACTACACACCACACACTACACACCACACACCATACACCACACACTACACACCCCAGACTACACACTACACACCACACACTACACACACCACACACCACACACCACACACACCACACACACTACACACTACATACTACACACCACACACTACACACTACACACCACACACTACACACCACACACCACACACTACACACTACACACCACACACTACACACTACACACCACACACCACACACTACACACCACACAACACACACTACAGACCACACACCACACACTATACACCACAGACCACACACTATACACTACACACCACACACTACACACTACACACCACACACTACACACTACACACCACACACCACACACTACACACCACACAACACACACTACAGACCACACACCACACACTATACACCACACACCACACACTATACACTACACACCACACATTACACACCACACACCACACACTTCACACCACACACTACACACACTACACACCCCACACACACTACACACCACACACCACACACTACACACCACACACTACACACCCCACACACACTACACACCACACACACTACACAAACTACACACATTACACACTAAACACCACACAACTACACACCACACACTACACACTACACACCACACACAAAACACTACACACTACACACTACACACACTACACACCACACACTACACACCACACACCAAACACTACACACCACACACCACACACTACACACCACACACCACACACTACACACACTACACACCACACACTACACACCACACACCCCACACCACACACTACACACCACACACTACACACCACACACTACACACCACACACTATACACCACACACCACACACTATACACCACACACTATACACCACACACCACACACCACACACTACACACCACACACTACACACTACACACACTATACACCCCACACTACACACACTACACACCCCACACCACACACTACACACCACACACTATACACCACACACTACACACTACACACCACACACTACACACTACACACCACACACCACACACTACACACCACACACTACACACTACACACCACACACTACAAACTACACACTACACACTACACACCACACAGTACACACCACACACTACACACACTACACACCACACACTACACATCACACACTACACACCACACACACCACACTACAAACTACACACTACACACTACACACCACACACTACACACACTACACACCACACACTACACACCACACACTACACGCCACACACAACACACCCTACACACCACACACTACACACTACACACCACACACTACACACTACACACCACATACCACACACTACACACCACACACTACACACCACACACTACACACCAGACACTACACACCCCACACCATACACTACACACTACACACACCCCACACCACACACTACACACTACACACACCCCACACCACACACTACACAACCCACACCACACACTACACACCCCACACCACACACTAAACACACTACACACCCCACACCACACACTACACACCACACACTACACACACTACACACTACACACTACACACCCCACACCACACACTACACACAACACACTACACACACTACACACTACACACCACACACCACACACTACACACTACACACCCCACACCACACACTACACACCACACACTACACACCCCACACTACACACACTACACACCACACACTACACACACTACACACCACACACTACACATTACACACCACACACTACACACACTACACACACTACACACCCCACACTACACACTACACACCCCACACCACACACTACACACCACACACCACACACTACACACCACACACTACACACACTACACACCCCACACCACACACTACACACACTACACACCCCACACCACACACTACACACTACACACCACACACTACACACCCCACACTACACACACTACACACACTACACACCACACACTACACACCACACACTACACACCCCACACTACACACACTACACACCACACACTACACACACTACACACCACACACCACACACTACACATTACACACCACACACTACACACTACACACACTACACACCCCACACTACACACCCCACACCACACACTACACACTACACACCACACACTACACACCACACACTACACACACTACACACCCCACACCACACACTACACACACTACACACCCCACACCACACACTACACACTACACACCACACACTACACACCCCACACTACACACTACACACACTACACACACTACACACCACACACTACACACCCCACACTACACACTACACACACTACACACCCCACACCACACACTACACACCACACGCCACACACTACACAACACACTACACACCACACACCTCATGCCACACACTACACACCACACACTACACAGACTACACACACTACACTACACACACTACACACTACACACCCCACACCACGCACTACACACACTACACACCCCACACCACACACTACACACACCACACACTACACACCACACACTACACACCACACACTACACACCCCACACCACACACACTACACACCACACTCTACACACCACACACTACACACACTACACACCCCACACCACACACTACACACACCCCACACCCCACACACTACACACCACATACCACACACTACACACCACACACTACACACTACACACCACACACTACACACCACACACCACACACTACACACCACACACCATACACCACACACTACACACCACACACTACACACTATACACCACACACTGCACACCCCACACCACACACTACACACCACACACCACACACTACACACCACACACTACACACCACACACTATACACCACACACTATACACCACACACTACACACTACACACCCCACACTTCACACTACACACCACACACTACACACCACACACTACACTCCACACACCACACACTACACACTACACACCACACACTACACACCACACACCAAACACTACACACTACACACCACACACTACACACACCACACACTACACACTACACACACTACACACCACACACTACACACTATACACCACACACTACACACCACACACTACACACACTACACACCACACAGTACACACTACACACCACACACTACACCACACACTACACACCACACACCACACACCACACACTACACACCACACACTACACACCACACACTACACACTACACACACTACACACTACACACCCCACACTACACACACTACACACTACACACCCCACACTACACACCACACACTACACACCACACACCACACACTACACACCACACACTACACAACACACACCTCACGCCACACACTACACACCACACACTACACACACTACACTACACACACTACACACTACACACCCCACACCCCACACTACACACACTACACACACCACACACTACACACACCACACACTACACACACTACACACCCCACACCACACACTACACACACTACACACCACACACTACACACCACACACTACACACCACACACTACACACACCACACCACGCACTACACACACCCCACACTACACACTACACACCACATACCCCACACCACACACACTACACACTACACACCACACACCACACACTACACACTACACACCACGCACCACGCACTACACACCACACACCACACACAATAAGGCAGAAATAAAGAAAGCAAATAAAGTACAGTGTGTCTGAGGGGGTGTATACTTTTGAGCAGGGTCATGGTGCTGACTCTGATGTTCTGTTAATCAGGAAGGTCATTAATGAGAATGACATTCTTGTTTCTTCCCCAGACTCATGACAGACGGCTGAAGGTGGGAGTTTAACAGACGGAGCGCGCGGACAGTGTGAAATTTACCACCAGGATGGATTGTACAGGAGGGAGACGTGCGCGCGGCGAGCGCGGAGTCTCAGACATTTCACAGTTTGCTCCGAGGCCTGAGGAATGCGGCGGTGCGGCCGGGAGAAACGCGCCTCTGAATTTACAGTTACGTTTTTTACACCACTCTGTATCTGATCAGGGGAATTTAGGAAGTTTGGGATTTTTTACCCATTAGGAGTCGCCGCTTGACGCGTTTGTCCACCTCGGCGAGAGACGTGGCGTTGTGGTCAGAACCGGTGGCGGTGACGTCATCTCTCTCTGGAAAGACAAAAAACAAGTGCTGTTGTGATTATTAATCCAAATATACAGAAATAACAACATGCACCAGGATTATTATTATTATTATTATTAAAGGAAAGGAAAAAAATAAATGAAGAAACAAAAGAGAGAAAAGTGTTAAATAATGAAATATAGAAAGAATAAAAATGCATCAAAGAAAAGGAGCAAAAGAAAAAAATAACTACATTTGTTTAATTGTAGCAAATAAATCTTCTTTCAGCTTTGATCATTTTCTTAAATATATTATTATTATTATCACTACTATTACTAATAATAGTGCAATTGATCTATATACTGTAAATAAATCATAAATCATATATTATAAGTCTTTATGTATAAACTTTAAATGGCAATATTAAGAAATCATAATAAAGTATTAATAATAAGATGAATTGTTCTAAAGCAGAACACTGAGAGTCTGAAACTGGTGCTGAGATCTTTATTCTAACAAAAACACTTTGATTTAAAGATTAGATCATTTTTCATTAAATCACCTCCAGACCCCCTGAGCTGGGAGTCGGAACGAACATCTACTGTGTATTAAATATAAACAAACCATCAGCATCGATCAGCAACAATAATGTTTCAACTCATCTCTTATTAGGCACCAAAACATCTGGATTAACACTGATCCGTTGTTGGACGTCTCAGCTGTATGACATGCTGTATTCTGATTGGTGAGAAGGTCTGATTAATAACGGCGGCTCTGACAGCAGCGCGGGTTTTATATCAACGTCTCGCTCGGGGAGTTTATAACTTGTTTTAAATTAATAACATTTTCTTAAAAAAAAAAAAACAGAACAGTTACACTGCCTTATCATACAATATTATACTATCACACACACACACACACACACACACACACACACACACACACACACACACACACACACAGAAAGAGCATGTATTTATGAACTACACAGGTGATAACTGAAAGATCATTTTCTACTGTATGAACTTCACTGTATCTAGTGTTTTGAGGAGCGGGACGCGAGCTCACACCCCTCTGTAGTTACACTGCAGCTACGTCACTACAATAACATTACAATCAGCGCTGAGGAAATAAACGGCTCAATCATTCAGCACAATCTGGTAGAGAATAAACATGATTATGTAGAGTTCACGTTGCTATAAAGCATGTGTTTTTACCACACACACACACACACAGTAATAAATGGACCTCCAGAGTTCCGTGCGGGAACCTCAGACCTCCCTGATGGTATAAACGTATTCTGAGCTCGTCTATGTGCGAGGAAGATAACGAGGAGAAAGCTGAAGAATGCAGGCGATGCTGGTGGAGTGAAAGGCAGAGATGGAGATGAAGCGATGATAAACATGGACCTCACACACACACACACACACACACACACATACACAGATAGTGAGGAGCAACAGCTGGAGCATACAGACTGTCTGCTCATTGTGTGTGTGTGTGTGTGTGTGTGTGTGTGTGTGTGTGTGTGTGTGTGATCTCTATCACTTGCTTTGTTTGGAGTTTAGCAGAAATGAAGCTCGTCATTGTGCAGCTACGTACCTACACATGAGCGGCTGTCGGTCTGGAGTGTGTATCTGGCGTGACACCTGCACACCGGCCCGTGTTCCGTGTCCTCACAGACGTGGTGACACCCACCATTACCGTGGTTACAGGTCACTAGGCAACAAGAGGACAGACGGAGTCGGATGTTGATTTTATTTTCCCCTTAAACTTTACATTTTCCAGTCATTTAAACATCATCATCATCATCATCATCATCATCAGTACCCCTGAAACCTCTTCACCAAGCATATGCACATATTACATTATTTAGACTTTTAGTATAAAACCTGTGTGTGTGTGTGTGTGTGTGTGTGTGTGTGTGTGTGTGTCATGCTCCTAACACGTACAGATGCAGCCACGCTGGTTCTTAGCGAGCTCGAACCCTGGACGGCACTCGCAGGAAACTCCACCTTTGGGCGTTTCCCTGCAGATGTGAGCGCAGCCGTGCTCTTTGTTCATGCAGCTCAGGCCTTCTGTGAGAAAGAGGAGCAGTTAGAGGGAATGAAGCAAGAAAAACTAAGTTCCAGTCTAGAACCATGAAACCTTCTTCAGATGTCCATCACTGCTATGGAAGTTTTAAAGGTTCTTCAGCTGAAGAGGAGCTGCAGGTAGAAAACTTTCCAGACATTAAAAAGTGAAGAACTATGCAAAGAACCCTGAATCACCTCTAAAAGCGTTTTTCTAAATTACTACAAAAAAAAACTACTCCCCCATGAGTTCTTCTTTATTTTTATGATGTTCTACACTGCAGAAGAACACAGAGGGCATCGAACCTATGAAATAACACATTGAACTAAATAAAAAATAGGTTCATATTTGAGATCCTTCCGAGAAGTCTGCGTTCACCTTGATGACACTTTACACACACACACACACACACTGGCAGCCCAGTTCCACAGGAACTCCTCAAATGACTCCTGGAGATCCGTTCCAGGTGACCAGCTCATCACACTCATGCGAGAACACCAAGAGTGTGCAAAAGGAAGCTATTTTAACGAATCTCACAAATACAGCTAATTGCTACGTTGACACTTTATGTGTGTGGAGTTTCCATGTTCTCCCTGTGCTCGGTGGATCTCCTCAGGGTTGTCTGCTTTCTTCTCACAGTCTGAAAACATGAGCTGTAGACTGATTGGTGTTTGCACAAATGCGTGTGTGTGTGTGTGTGTGTGTGTGTGTGTGTGTGTGTGTGTGTGTGTGTGTGTGTGTGTGATAGGTGTTATTTCCTAACTCTGATGTCTTCAGGTTCTGAAAATGTAGAAATTAGTGAAATAAACACATTAAACTAAAGCCTGAATGAATGGGTGTGTCCAAACTTTTGCCTGGTGCTGTATGTCAAATAGACCAGGATTTCCTGATTGGAAGCTTTAAATAGTGTTAAACTGAGATAAGATAAATAAATTCAGTGAAATGTCGCTAATCTCTTATTTTTTACATTTATAAATGTTTGCATTTGAAGAAGAAGAATTTTGCAGTTCTTCTAAAATCCTACAGGTGGCGCACTCTAAACTATTCACACACTGGCAGGCAGCACAGCATCCTGTGTAGAAGGAGTGAATTATTTGCCAAGTTTGTTTATAATTGTAACAAAATCCGAAATATATATTTACATCAAACGTATTATTTAGTGAATCGCAATATAAATTGAATCTGCACCAACAGCTGGTTATAATAATATCAGGTGACCCTGGGCGAGGCCCTACAGTTATATATATATATATATATATATATACAAATAACAATAAATGTAGTGAAGTTCTTTCTGCCATTGTAAAGCCTCGGGCAGGAGAACGACAGAGGCTCGTTTGCTGGTTCATAAATTTTCTCTTTCTTCATTCGACTGGATTTAAAAGAGTGTTTGGTTTTGTTTCCCCAACAAACATCTGCAGTTTGTCCAAGTGTGATCTGGCAGATTAATAGCAATCAGGGAGTAATTAGCAACACACACACACACACACACACACATCTATCCTTCTCCATCTGTCCTTTTACATGTGTGTGTGTGTGTGTGTGTGTGTGTGTGTGTGTGTGTGTGTAGAACTCTTTTCAAATCCAGTGCTCTTTACTGGGCTGCGCTCTGACCCGCCGTGAGTGAGTGTAGCAGGTCGCGGCTCCTCATTCACGCCGAACCCCACGCTGAACATGTTAATAGGATTTGGCGAGTTTGCCCGGAGAAACCCAATGGGGTGGAAAAAGCCTTGCAGTTCACTTTACAGAGGGGTGAGGGGGTGTGCTGGGGCTTTTGTTTGGCGAGAAGTGAGAAAGTGACAATGCTCGGGGCTGAGAAGCTCCATAAAAAGCTGCTTTATCTGGATCTACGAGCCGAGCGTCGCAGTTACTGACTCATTTTGTTTCACGTAACGTACAGACTCTTTTTCTCCTCGCGGCGTGGATAATGAACCAGAAGGAGAAAGGGAGCACAAAGTTTAAAGCTGTCACTCTCTATTCTGCTGTCAATCATGTGCTGATATGTGCAGACATTTACGAATTAGCCCGGGTTCTCCTTCGACCTTCGACCTGACACGGACCAGAGACACGTCGAACAAACACCCCAATACACAAAAACGTGCCTCACAGGTTTCTCTCTCTCACCAGCGTAGCGGCGCTAGTCAACATAAACTCCACCATGAAGTCTGATTGGTCAGAAGGTGTTGATTAGTTTCCTATAACAGCAGATCTGGCAGCAGCGCAGCTGCAAATAGAATAGAATTCCGTCATGAGTTTGTTTATAATGAATGCGCTCGGTTTAATGTTTTCTATAGTAACAGCTTAATTAAACTGCTGAGTAATTACATTCAGTGACGTATATAATGAAGAAACGTTTATGCAACATTTAGTCTATAGGATCAGCGTTAGAGGTAGAGCGGAACAGAGGAAGGTGTGACAAGCTGTGCTTTTCGTCTTAAAAAATATATAATGATAAATAATGAAAATGATACATAAAAATCATGATGCATCATTCTTTAATAAATGAAAGATTGTAATTGTTGGTAAGTTGCCTTTGTGTAAAAGTAATAAAACATATTAGCTTCAGGCACACAGTGTTGGAGAAGTAACTGTAACTCCACTTCACCACTCCATCCTGTCGTGGTTTATTTCACATTTAAAACACAGGCCGTAAGATCAGGCTGTAAGATCAGGCCGTAAGGTCGGGCCGTAAGATCGGGCCGTAAGATCGGGCCGTAAGGTCAGGCTGTAAGATCAGGCCGTAAGGTCGGGCCGTAAGATCGGGCCGTAAGATCGGGCTGTAAGATCGGGCCGTAAGATCGGGCCGTAAGGTCGGGCCGTAAGATCGGGCCGTAAGGTCGGGCCGTAAGGTCGGGCCGTAAGATCGGGCCGTAAGATCGGGCCGTAAGGTCGGGCCGTAAGATCGGGCCGTAAGATCGGGCCGTAAGATCGGGCCGTAAGGTCGGGCCGTAAGGTCGGGCCGTAAGATCGGGCCGTAAGATCGGGCCGTAAGGTCGGGCCGTAAGGTCGGGCCGTAAGGTCGGGCCGTAAGATCGGGCCGTAAGATCGGGCCGTAAGGTCGGGCCGTAAGGTCGGGCCGTAGGATCGGGCCGTAAGGTCGGGCTGTAAGATCAGGCTGTAAGCGGTGGTGCGCTGGTGAGAAGGTGTGAAGTTACTCACCCACTGAGCGATGGATGCATGTGTGCTGATTGTCACTTAGGAAGAATCCGTGCTTGCAGCGGCACTCGTAACTCCCCATGGTGTTGACACACACGTGCTGACAGCCGCCATTGTTGAAAAGACACTCGTCCACATCTAATGGTAAAGAACACACAGTACACATTCAGATCTAAAACTTTACATACTATATTCACCTGATCCTAAAAAAACACAAGACATTTTACTACTTAGATTTCTAACCAGAAAGTATCTCAAAGAATTCTCATGCACTGTCTGAAATCACTGAAATCAATGCAAGAAATTCAGTGACACTCACATGTGATACATGCAATAAAGACGTACTTGTTTGCAGTAAACATATACATTACTGTAGAAAACTCTGCACTAAAACAAAGGCTAAAATCAAACTCTAAATAAGAACTATTTTACAACTTTGATTTATGTTTCTACACAATAAGAAACAATCATTAGAATTTCCTCATCCTAAAAGTTTCTCTGTGTGAATCTGATCGTTACCGCGACAGTTGTGTCCATCGTGTGCCAAATGAAATCCGTCATAACAAGTGCAGCGGTAATTTCCAGGAATGTTGTTACACTCGTGCACGCAGCCTCCGTTGAAGTCAGAGTCACACTCATCGATATCTACAAGAACAGGACACCAGTTAATACTGATTAAAGGTCCCGTCTGTACAGCAATAAGAGTAGAATCTCCCAAATCTTTTCTGGTCCTGAAACTTACACTTAGGTGTAACTTTAACAGAATAGAAAAATTCACAATGTCTTTATTTATCCGTCTGCTTAATTATCACACTTCCTAAAATCTACCTTATATTTACAGTTAACCTGTTACACCGACACTCTGTCTCACCCACTGTCTCTGACTACATGTTCTTAACAGGAAATGAGGGCTAATAAAGATCTGAATCATAGGAACATTTCACATCAGGTTTGGTTCGAGCAGGGTCCTGAAAGAATCACTGAAATGGCCTTGAACTGGTCACCACCGCAAACAAAGGCAACTGTGTCGTCTTCAAATAATCTGCCAGACCAAACAAAGTTATAACTTCATCATCAAGCAAAGAAAACAACTAAGGAGGTTCAAAATTATTGGAAGGATAGTGCTTGACTGTCAACTTTGATTAATGGTAAAAGGGCATTTGCACACACACACACACACACACACACACACACACACACACACAGTGTGATGAGAACTCACAGGACTGGGACTAAACAGCTGTGTGTCCATAAGAAAACCATTCGTTTATTGAGACTCATCAGTAAAAAAAAAAAGACTTCAGTTTGTTCGGGATCATAAAGTCTGGACTTTGGAGTGATGTGGGAAAAGGTCATGTGACCTGATGAGTCCAGACTGACCCTATTCCAGAGTGATGGGCGTGTCAGGGTAAGAAGTGAAGGACATGAAGCGATGCTCCATCATGTATAGTGTCCACTGTACACGTCCTCTGGAGACAGTGTTATGATCTGGGGTTGATCAGGTGATCAGGTCGAGACTCAGTAACGTTATGGGGCAATAAAATGAAGTCAGCTGACCACCTGAATGTACTGAATCACCAGGTTATCACATCTATGGAGGGTTTCTTCCATATCCCAGGACTCGGAGTGGTACTGGGAGCATGAGGAAACATGTTCACACATGGGCTGGACACCACTCTGTGTGTGTGTGTGTGTGTGTGTGTGTGTGTGTGTGTGTGTGTGTGTGTGTGTGTGTGTGTGTGTGTAACCATAGCTTTTGGCCAGGCAGTGTATATCAACCAACAATACAGACTGTCAGGTGGATGACTTGCTTTTCTATTTCAGATCCAGCAGCCATTCCACACATCACAAAGGAATGCACAAACATTCTACAGCTGTGTGAGAAACGCAGAATAACTGAGTCGGTGTTAAAGTGAGGAGCGTTAAAGTACCTTCACAGTGAGACCCGTCCCCCTTAAAGCCGGATCTACACGTGCACTTGTAGGATGTCGGACTGTTTTGACAAATGGCGTCAATGTGACAGGCATCACTTCCCTCTGAGCACTGGTCCACATCTGGAGCAGCAGAACACACACACAAACACACACACACATCAGGCGCAAAGGCACGGAATAAAGTTGCGCCAAAACCAAACGCACGCGGTGTAAAGCAGAGACACAAATAATAAGAAAAAACACAAACTAATAACACACACACGGAACACAGCAGAGTATCTATTAGTGAAGTGAATAAAACAGAGAGACAGCGAGAGAGAGAGAGAGAGAGAGAGAGAGAGAGAGAGAGAGACAGACACAGAGAGAGACAGACACAGAGAGAGACAGATGGGAGAGAGAGAGACAGATGGGAGAGAGAGAGACAGATGTGAGAGAGAGAGACAGATGTGTGAGAGAGACAGATGTGAGAGAGAGACAGATGTGAGAGAGAGAGACAGATGTGAGAGAGAGAGACAGGTGTGAGAGAGAGAGACAGGTGTGAGAGAGAGAGACAGATGTGAGAGAGAGACAGATGTGAGAGAGAGAGAGACAGATGTGAGAGAGAGAGACAGGTGTGAGAGAGAGAGACAGATGTGTGAGAGAGAGAGACAGATGTGAGAGAGAGACAGATGTGAGAGAGAGAGAGAGAGAGAGAGAGACAGATGTGAGAGAGAGAGAGACAGATGTGAGAGAGAGAGACAGGTGTGAGAGAGAGAGAGACAGGTGTGAGAGAGAGAGACAGATGTGAGAGAGAGAGACAGATGTGAGAGAGAGAGACAGGTGTGAGAGAGAGAGACAGATGTGAGAGAGAGAGAGACAGATGTGAGAGAGAGAGACAGGTGTGAGAGAGAGAGACAGATGTGTGAGAGAGAGAGAGACAGATGTGAGAGAGAGACAGATGTGAGAGAGAGAGAGAGAGAGAGAGAGAGACAGATGTGAGAGAGAGAGAGACAGGTGTGAGAGAGAGAGACAGATGTGTGAGAGAGAGAGAGACAGATATGAGAGAGAGACAGATGTGAGAGAGAGAGAGAGAGAGAGAGAGAGAGACAGATGTGAGAGAGAGAGAGACAGATGTGAGCGAGAGAGAGACAGATGTGAGAGAGAGTCAGATGTGAGAGAGAGAGAGAGACAGATGTGTAAGAGAGAGACAGGTGTGAGAGAGAGACAGATGTAAGAGAGAGAGACAGATGTGAGAGAGAGAGACAGATGTGAGAGAGACAGACAGATGTGAGAGAGAGACAGATGTGTGAGAGAGAGACAGATGTGAGAGAGAGACAAATGTGAGAGAGTGAGAGAGAGAGACAGGTGTGAGAGAGAGACAGATGTGAGAGAGAGAGACAGATGTGAGAGAGAGACAGATGTGAGAGAGAGACAGATATGAGAGAGACAGATGTGAGAGAGAGACAGATGTGAGAGAGAGGGAGAGAGTGAGAGAGACAGATGTGAGAGAGAGGTAGAGAGTGAGAGAGTGAGAGAGAGAGAGACAGGTGTGAGAGAGAGACAGATGTGAGAGAGAGAGAGAGACAGATGTGTGAGAGAGACAGATGTGAGAGAGAGAGACAGATGTGAGAGAGAGAGCGACAGATGTGAGAGAGAGAGACAGATGTGTGAGAGAGAGACAGATGTGAGAGAGAGAGAGACAGATGTGAGAGAGAGAGACAGATGTGAGAGAGAGACAGATGTGAGAGAGAGACAGATATGAGAGAGACAGGTGTGAGAGAGAGACAGATGTGAGAGAGAGAGACAGATGTGAGAGAGACAGATGTGAGAGAGAGGTAGAGAGTGAGAGAGAGAGTGAGAGAGAGAGAGACAGGTGTGAGAGAGAGACAGATGTGAGAGAGAGAGACAGATGTGAGAGAGAGAGACAGATGTGTGAGAGAGACAGATGTGAGAGAGAGAGACAGATGTGAGAGAGAGAGCGACAGATGTGAGAGAGAGAGACAGATGTGTGAGAGAGAGACAGATGTGAGAGAGAGAGACAGATGTGAGAGAGAGAGAGACAGATGTGAGAGAGAGAGAGACAGATGTGAGAGAGAGACAGATGTGTGAGAGAGACAGATGTGAGAGAGAGACAGATGTGAGAGAGAGAGCGACAGATGTGAGAGAGAGAGACAGATGTGAGAGAGAGACAGATGTGAGAGAGAGACAGATGTGAGAGAGAGAGAGACAGATGTGAGAGAGAGACAGGTGTGAGAGAGAGACAGGTGTGAGAGAGAGACAGATGTTAGAGAGAGAGACAGATGTGAGAGAGAGAGACAGGTGTGAGAGAGAGACAGGTGTGAGAGAGAGACAGATGTGAGAGAGAGAGAGACAGATGTGAGAGAGAGAGACAGGTGTGAGAGAGAGACAGGTGTGAGAGAGAGACAGATGTGAGAGAGAGAGAGACAGATGTGAGAGAGAGAGACAGGTGTGAGAGAGAGACAGGTGTGAGAGAGAGACAGATGTGAGAGAGAGAGAGACAGATGTGAGAGAGAGAGAGAGAGAGAGATGTGAGAGAGAGAGACAGATGTGAGAGAGAGAGAGACAGATGTGAGAGAGAGAGACAGATGTGAGAGAGAGACAGATGTGAGAGAGAGACAGGTGTGAGAGAGAGAGACAGATGTGAGAGAGAGACAGATGTGAGAGAGAGAGACAGATGTGAGAGAGAGAGACAGATGTGAGAGAGAGACAGATGTGAGAGTCTCACCGGTGTTCCGGAACGCAGCGCTTTTCCCTTCAGTGTGTCCCAGCAGCAGCAGCAGCAGCACACACACACAGCGCAGCGCAACACTCACACACACCATGCTGTTCGGGTTCTCTATCAAACACAAATCAAAACTGCATTAATTTATACACACACACACACACACACACACAGCAGTAACACGGGTTTATCCTGCTCTGGAGAGGAGCGCGAGCGTCCGCCTCATCCTCACACCGCACTGGAAATGAGAGACACACTGAGAGTGTTGTGTGTGTGAGAGAGTGTGTGTGTGTGTGTGTGTGTGTGTGTGTGTCGGAGGAGGAGGAGGAGGAGGGGGTTCTCACATCTTCCCCGCCTCTTTTGCCCCTCTGCTCTCTGGATACCTTTTCTTAACTCTGAGATGGAACCTGGAACCTTTAGTGCGCACTGCGCTCACCGCCCGCACCGCCGCACCGCCGCACCTGGACACAGTGGAGAACAAGCGGCTCTGTGTGTGAACACAACCCGAGTTTAGATCATTAATGATGTTATTCAACTTTAATTGCGCGGAGTTTTGCAGGTGGCGCTGCGCACTGAAGGGGACCAGAACCGCGGCACAGGAGGGGTCCAGTTTAGTCCCCGCTTTCTGTGGGGGTACAAACATATGGATGGGATGCAGACCTGTTGCAGGGCACGCGCACACACACACGCACACACACATTCACACTCTTTGTGTTCTCTCATGAGTGTGATGAGCTGGTCACCTGGAACGGATCTCCAGGAGTCATTTGAGGAGTTCCTGTGGACCTGGACTGCCAGTGTGTGTGTGTGTGTGTGTGTGTAAAGTGTCATTAAGGTGAACGCAGACTTCTCGGAAGGATCTGAAATATGAACATATTGTTTATTTAGTTCAGTGTGTTATTTTATAGTTTTGCCTCCAGGTTTCTTCTGCAGTGTAGAACATCATATAAAATAAAGAGAACCTCATGGGGGATTAGAACTTCAGCTTCTGTGTGACTGTATTAAACACACATACTGTAACCACACAGGGTGCGTTGCAGTCACTGCATTTCTACCACACACACACACACACACACACACACATCCAGGCTCCACTGGAGCTCTCACTGAGGTTCAGGTTATTTTAGGAACCTTTAATGCTTCACCAGTTTTCCTAACAAGTTTCCTGGAGACTCATTTGTGGTTTCCGTCCGTGAAATAGTCAGAAAGCCCCTTAAAGTCTTTCTTTCTGTCCTTCCAGGATTTAATTACGTGGGACTAGTCCACAGTCTACAGTAGCAGAAATAAAGGTCCTGAACTGAAGGGTTGGTAATAACACTGTATTGTACTGTAAATATACTCTGTACTGAGACTTGCAGGTAAATCTTCCATCCTTTATTAAAAAATGTATTAAAGGCACTTAAAGTGGCTGTGGGACCTTTGAGTTTGATAATGTAGAGTTATTAATAGAATTAATATTGTGTTCAGTACTGAAATCCCCTTATTGTATTTCATCTTTAAGGTTTAAAGACATTTTAATTGTACATAACTACACGTTTGAACTGAAGCTTTGAAGTTCTCCACACTGGAGGCATCAATATGCTGCCTGTTCACATACAGTATTGTATATACAGCTAGAGAGCGCCATCTACAGGGCTACGTCTGAAATGATATCCCGAATTACACTGATAAGAATAAAACAGGATGATGCTGTAATGACATTCTCGTGTGATGTGGTGATAGGAGGCACTGCGGGGCAGGAAGTCTGGGGGGGTGTGGGGGTAACAGATATGATAACAGCTAACACACCAGAGGGGAGTCTGTGCTTTACCACATGTTAATGTTGTCAGTAATGATGTGTCTTTTCAATCATGTGTGTGAGAGAAGGACATTATTGTGGCATTTAATGATTTGCCTCATTTATCCTCATCGCATCATTCCGTCTTTCTGTCCTGCTGTCGAAATGCCACTTTATTAGTCTTATTAGGCTGGTGGCCACCAGGGGGCAGCACTCCACCGTCTTTTGCATCCATCCATCCATCCATCCATCTCTCTAAAAACCTCTGTACAGGTAGTCTCCAACTTACGAACATTCAAGTTACAAATGTTCGCAGATATGAACGGACCGGGGTTCTATCACAGGAGTAGCTCGTGTGTGTTGTACAAAACATAGACACTTCAGTGCACCAGATACTAATATTTACAAGTACTGTATATTCAATATTTTCAATGTGTAAGTGAATGTATACAATGTCTAAAGTCTAGTATAGTGATGTGTGTATGTGTGTGTGTGCGCAGGAGAAATTAGTCGGCCTCACCGGTTTCAGTGAATCAGTCCGGGAGCAGGATTGTATAAAATGTCTGTCCTGTAAAGCTGTCCTGATGGTGAATGATTCTGAGAAAATCATCAACAAAACAGTCCAATACAGTGGAAAACAGCTCGGAGACAAAATGGAGTCTGGGATTCCCCTCACAATTTAAAGACACAGAGACAGTACTGTTACATTTGTGTGAGATTTATAAAGAACGCGGAACCTGGAGGTGCAAGACAACAGTCCTAATCACTATAAGCCATCATTCGGCTTTTGTCCTATCAGTGGGCAGGATTTAACAGTAAATATAAGTAGATGGCCTACCTCATTGTCTATCCACCTGAGGGTAAAGATCTGCTAGTAAACAATGTGATGGAGAATTTACTTAATTCGGAACTGATTATGATGCAGTTTGAATTGTTATAAAAGTGACAAAGTGGAATGAAATAATTTAAATCAGATTGACTTTATATTTCCACTTCACAATCCATTACATGGAAAGCTAGTGCACTGTGTAGGGTGTACAATCCACAGGCCCATAAACGAGGTATGTGTACTTCTTACACAAAGACGAGACGCTCTTCTGATTACTTCCGCTAAATCGTACGTCCTGTAAATAGCTGCTGCTTCCAGTTTATTACATGAGGGGTTTTATTTAATTACAAAAAATGTGATGGAAAAATATTGAGGTCTATTATTTATCCTTTTGAGAGGTACTTAAAAATAGGTAAAGAAAGTGTGGAATGTCCATTTAATTTTAGATTTATTAGAAATAACTTGACCATTGAAGTTCCAAATCTTTTTATATGCAAAAGGTCCATCCTCACATGGCCCACTGTTTGCTACCAGCATGTCCTAAAGATCCTCAGTGGAGTTCAGGACAGGACTTTACTTTACTAGTGACTCTGGATTTTAATTTTTTCACATTTAAACACACTTAAGTAGTTATTGTTCTATGGCATCTGCTCATCCAAAATTCATACGTGATGAAAATTTTGCCAAAAAATGCGCAGTCAGGTTAATGTGATTAATGGACATCATTCGGGAAAAAAAGTGATAATTTATCATTGTATTATTAACAATTCAGAACCAAGACCCATAAGCATAAGAACTTTTTTAGTATTTATAATCAGCCACTAATTGTATCATTTCACACAGAGGGCACTGCTTTCCAATATGATGCCAACATACGATCGATTAAAAGTTATGATCGATCATTTGTATGTACACCCTCGTACAGTTATTAATCACTCTCAGTCATCTTCTATATCACTGTATATATCACTTTATCCTGTATTCACTTCTTAAACACTACACGGTATGTATATCTGCAACGACTTGTAAAGTCTGTGAGCAGTGCCAGGGAGTGCCATCTTTAAAATGAGTTGTATTCCTGCAGAGGTCAGTGTCAGGGGTTTGGGGTAGCGGTGCCCATGTGCTGCCTATAGCGTTCTGGTCCTGTGGAGGTTCTGGTGGTTCTGGTGGTGCTGGTTCGGCTAAACTCTATATTCTTTGCATCTTGTTCTTTTAATTCAACCTTTTTTTGTAAAAAAAAAAAAAAAAAAGTTACAAATAAAAGAGTTTTTATAAATACTTAAAATCATTAAATAAAAGCATCATTAAGTGAATAATCGACTGTTGTGTAAAGATGATAATAAACGTATATACAATAGACGTGTCTACAGCACACACACACACACACGAATGATTGTAAGGTTGATGTGGAATATAAAGAGGATTAAAGTTAGAAATGATTATTTGAGAATCTTCACGCAGATCCGCATCACTGTGACAAAAAGCTACGGCGTAGTGACGGGGTCACGTGACCGCCTGCACGCGCTTCTCATTGTGACGTCATTGCAGCGAGTCTTTATAACGAGGATTTACTGGATGCCAACCGCCATAAAAACAACAACAACAAGAAGAAGAAGAAGAAGAAGAGCAGTAGCAGCTTTTCAGCAGTGGTTTGTTAAAGCCGGTGTGTTTGTGTTTGTTATTCGAGTTTTCCTGACCGGAAGTGACACACATGGGTCTGGTACTGAGCGCGTTTCTCTCCTGTCTGACCGACATGCTGCTGCGCCCTCTGCTGTTCACTACCGGAGCCGCAGCTGCCGCAGTCGGCGGGTACATTCTGGCTCTGAGTGAGCAGGGTACGAACAGCCTCTCCTTAATAACACACTGTTTATAACACACCAGGTTAACAGGTTAATCAGCTCTCCCTTATAGTCAGGAGGCTTCAGTCAGACCTCAGCCTGAGCACAGCACTGTGGGGGGGGGGGGGGGGGGGGGGTGAGGGGTGAGGGGTGAGGTGTGTGTGTGGGGGGGGGGGGTGAGAGGGGGGAGGTGTGTGTGTGGGGGGGGGGGGTGAGAGGTGTGTGAGGTGTGTGTGGGGGGGGGGTGAGAGGGGTGAGGTGTGTGTGGGGGGGGGTGAGGTGTGTGTGTGGTGTGTGTGTGTGGGGGGGGGGGTGAGAGGGGTGAGGTGTGTGGGGGGGTGAGGTGTGTGTGGGGGGGGGGGGGAGGGGGGAGGTGTGTGTGTGTGGGGGGGGGTGAGAGGTGTGTGAGGTGTGTGTGGGGGGGGGGGTGAGAGGGGTGAGGTGTGTGTGTGGTGTGTGAGGGGGGGTGAGGTGTGTGTGGGGGGGGGGTGAGAGGGGTGAGGTGTGTGGGGGGGTGAGGTGTGTGTGGTGTGTGGGGGGGGGGGTGAGGTGTGTGTGTGTGTGGGGGGGTGAGGTGTGTGTGGTGTGTGAGGGGGGGTGAGGTGTGTGTGGGGGGGGGGTGAGGTGTGTGTGTGGGGGGGGAGAGGGGGGAGGTGTGTGTGGGGGGGGGTGAGGTGTGTGTGTGGGGGGGGTGTGAGGTGTGTGTGTGTGGGGGGGGGTGAGAGGGGTGAGGTGTGTGTGTGTGGGGGGGGTGAGGTGTGTGTGTGTGGGGGGGGTGAGGTGTGTGTGTGGGGGGGGTGAGGTGTGTGTGTGTGTGGGGGGGGTGAGGTGTGTGTGGTGTGTGGGGGGGGGGGTGAGGTGTGTGTGTGTGGGGGGGGTGAGAGGGGTGAGGTGTGTGTGTGTGGGGGGGGGGGGTCCCCACATTAGACAGCATCATGTTCACACTGAGGTTCAGTAAACTGTATTTATTACAGAATGTAAATAGTCTAGTTTTGCTGTAGAGCTTCACCAGGATCAGATGTAAAGCTGCTGCTTGTCTGGTTTTCAGTAGTAATAATCACAGTGAAGGTGATTGAAGGTGACTATGATGAATATATGATTGATGGTTGTTTGTGTGTTTGTTTAGACACCGTGTGGTTCCAGCATCAGGAGCAGGTGAGTTTGTTCTGCTCAAAACACTTCCATGTGAGAGCCATGAGAACCCAGACATTCGGCTCAGAGGTTCTCCGGACTCCCCCTGATATCGGGCCTATTGATTTAGCATATTTATTCATAGGTTTACAAATAAATGAACTTTTAATTGTAACTTTTTTCATCTATTGGTTCACAATCTGTTCTAAAAAGCGTCTAAAGTTTATGTACCCACATGTCCTATAGAGTAAATGTCAGGGAGTTTGAACTACATGGTTTACAGTAAAGAATTTATTGTTATTAAAGCCTTTATTGCTCTCAGTCTTATAACACACTGCTGTACTCTGGGCCTCAACACCTCAGGTTTCATTCATTAATACAGTCAGTTACATTATTATTAGGACTGTACATGCCTACATTTTTGCTTTTAGTGTGTGTGTGTGTGTGTGTGTGTGTGTGTGTGTGTGTAGGCATTTGTGAGACATTTACTTTATCCTGATAAAAGTAATAATAATATAAAATTACACATAGAATGATGATGAACAGCAGAAGAAAATGTAAATGTTTTACACAGAAGACATTAAAGGGAGCCAATCAGAAACGGGTCGTCTGATCGGACCCGCCCTCCAGCTCCTGATTGGCTGGAATTGAGCGGCGTGGCACAGCGCTGTGATATAGAGCACGCACTCTGTGAGAGTTTGAGTGAGTGGAAGTAAAATCTAAACACAAAATACAGAGTTTTACACAAAAATAACAGCCACCACTCCAACACCAGCAGTGTGTTTAGCTCCGCCTCTGTGTTCAACGTCACATGAATGACAGCAGAACGCCTGAATGAGCCAGAGAGATGAGAGAAGTGATAATCTCTGGCCTGATTGGTGAATCAGTAGCGTTCTGATTCTGGGTTTTGTGATTTTTGTCAAAGTCCAAACACAGAGAAACACGTGTGAGTGAATCCGCGTCAGGTAGAAGTGAGATCATGTGTGTATGTGTTTATCAATCAAGATTTGTAAAAATGCAGCCGTATAAGGAAAGATATTTAATTTATTATGACATGAGATCTAATCAATCCGTTACATAAGGATGACTGAAGTAACTATTATACCACACACACACACACATACAGTATATTCACACACATTCTAGTTGTTGTTATCATGTTTGAAGTTGATATTATCCACTGCATGTTGCGTTCCCTCTGAATTACTGATCAAAAACAAATACCCTCTATTGTCACTAGGGTTGCCAGATCACACTGTAAAAATGGCTAAAGCTGTTAAGCTGACCAGTATAAGCTGCTTTTGTCCCTCTGTCCTCATTCAAAATTAAGGACACTAAAAATACAACGTCCACTGTTGTCCATCACCCGAACTAAAGTGTGCCCTAGTGTGATGACCTTATATAGATAGATAGATAGATAGATAGATAGAGTAATTGAAGAAAAATAGAGTAATTTTAGATAAATTGAGTGTTTATCAATTATTTCTCAAAAGTGTGTGAATTTGTGTAGCTGGAGGCCGAGAACTCCGACCTGAAGAACCAGGTGATGACCCTGCAAGGAAAATTGCAGAAGATGATGAACCTTCTCTCTGAGAACCACGAGACGTGTGATAAGCTAATGACAGTAAGAAGAAAAACTCCATTTGCCTCAAATCAAATAAAAAATTTATTTATCACATACACAGTTATACAGTACACAGTACAATATGCAATGAAATGCTTATACAACCGCTCGTGACCTAATAATAAATAAATACATTTTGGAATAAAATAAGAAATGCAATATAGAGAAACTTAGCTATAGAAAACATAGCTATTGAAAATAGTACAAAAATATTTAAAGAATGTAAGTTTTTGCCTGCGTGCACAAACTAACGGAAACACTTATCTGTCTGGATTTTTTTTTTCAAAGGTAAAGTGCAGGTTAATTTCTGTTTTATTTTTACTTTATACTTTGTATTACTTTTGATATACGAGCAATGTTCCGGAACGAATCCAAGGTTCCACTGTATAAAATATAAAAACTTAGCTATAAAATATAGTGAATATTGAAATATAGAAAACTATAGAAAACCTTAGCTGCAAACTTTCATGGTACATATAAATATACACATTATGTACATATACACAAACATTATGTACATGTGGAGTTTTTCATGTTTCTGCTGCGTGATGAAGTTTATTTAACCAAAACAACTATTGTACTTTAAAATGTAATAACATTTTTATTAAATGGAAGTAGTTCATTGCATATGTCAGCATTAAGCAGTCTGAACATCTTCTCAAACTTCTGTGTGTTTCAGAAATATATGCGAAACCTGGAGACTTACAGCCTACGCGAATTCAATTATGATGAACGGGCGGAGACTCACAACAAGGAGGCCCTGGAGGTAAACAACAACAACCACTATTGTGAAGTATGTGTTATTCTACTTGGACCTATTTTTGGACTCAGTGTAGTGAAATATCTCAACAACGTCCCGCCAGACCCCCGGAAAAGTCTGCCTGTGTCTCAACGCTACATTAAACCTCTTTATTATATTTTAATGATCTATTTAAAGATTTTAACTCTCAACTCTCAACCAAAGTGAGTTCTGAACACTTTTATCTTTCCTGAGTGTTTAGAGAAGACTTGGAAATGACCCTACAGCGCTGCAAACCAATTATCAGCTTAATTTTAGGCTATAGTCAAAACAACAACAAAAACCAAAAAAAAACCTGTGCAGGTAATTTTGTTAAAATAAATATATAATTGGATGTTTTGATAAAATTTGCAGTTGGTTGTGGAAAAATCCTCGAAATCCAACATTTAAGTCTGTATTGAGGTGTTTGTTTGTTATAGGTGAAGAATGAAGATCCAGAACTAGACTTCAGACAGAAATCCAGACTTAATGTTTGTTTATTGTAGCTTTTGTTAGAAAAAAAATGTGGACTAAAATGTTAGTTAATGTTAATGTTACAAACACAGGCAGAGGAGAAGATTCAGACGCTTGTGTTGTCCAATTTTCAGCTGGAGGACAGAATGAGGCAGCGGGAGGAACTGCTCTGTGGGTCACCCAGAGACTGTCCCATGAAAAAACAGGTACGTGAGATAAACCTCTGATTAAAACTAGTTTGAGCACAAAATGACTGGCATTAGTCTGAGGATAGGAAATATCATCCTACTGGAGTTTGTAATATACATTTTTTGTATTGTTTGTACTTTGGGGCTTTGTAAGAAAAAGCTCTGCCCCCAGCTGTAGTTTTCATAATACACGGTACTGATAAGCAGCCTGCATCCTTTGACCGAAGTAGGCGTGGCGGATCGTAAGACACTAGCAGTTCGCTCAGATACTGCGGGGCGAGACCATTTAATGCCTTATATGTCAAGAGTAGTATTTTAAAATCAATGCGAAATTTCACAGGGAGCCAATGTAGTGAAGATAGGATAGGGGTGATGTGCTCATATCTTCTGGTTCTAGTGAGGACTCTCGCTGCTGCATTCTGGACTAGCTGAAGCTTGTTTATGCACCTAACTGAACAACCAGACAGTAAAGCATTACAATAGTCCAACCTAGAAGTGATAAAAGCATGAACTAGTTTTTATTTTTGTATTATTATCAACATGAGCGTCAAAAGGAAGATTGAAATCCATAATCACACCGAGGTCTTTTACTGTTGCACTTGATGAAACAGGAAGGATATTTTTAGCAGGGGCTCAGTTACTTATGGTACTGTTTGTTTGTGAAGATGTAGGTTATAGGATCTAGTACACACGTACACTCGATGATTTTGCCAAAGAGCTAAGTGAAATGAGCTCAGTCTCTTGAAAGGGAGTAAAATATTCCAGGTGCTGATCTGATGTAGATAGTTAATCATCTCCATCAGTGTTTATTAAAACTGTCTGGTTTCAAAGCCTGCATTTTTTGGCTGATATCAGACCGACACCAAAATGTCAGGGGAAAAAAACAGAAGAAGAAAAAAAACAGAATCACTGATTTGGAAAAGGATCACCCCTCCTAAAAATGCCTTAAACTCAACTGGGTGAAGCTTATCACCTTCTCAGTGGACTAGAACTATCCCCTTCTGCATCATTTATACTCAACAGGTTTACTGCTTCTGTAGGTCATCAGATTTGAGCAAAAACTCAGTCATTAGTCGTCGTCCCCCCCCCCCCCCCCCTCTCTCTCTCTGTTGCCAGATCAGATTGTAAACAAGGCTAAATGATTGAAAAGTTCAACTCTGATTATTTGTTTCCTTTAAAAAACATCAGTATTTCCTCCCTTTTCAACAACAGTGAAAGAAAAATCATCTGTGAGCTTTGTGATCAGTCTCTGTGTCCAGTGATACTGTTAGATAGATAGATAGATAGATAGATAGATAGATAGATAGATAGATAGATAGATAGAGTACTTGGTTAAATATTTATCAATCATTTCCAAAGTGTGCTAATGTGTATAGAAGTAAATAAAGGCATTGCTCTTTACTTGTTGTATTTCAGCACGACTTGTCTGAGGAGAAACACCAGGACGGTATGGCGATCATTGATCAGCTGGAGGTGGAGAACTCTGACCTGAGGGACCATGTGGAGACCCTGCGAGGACAATTGAGGAAGATTATGAACCTTCTCTCTGAGAGTTATCGGACGTGTGACGAGCTAACAACAGTAAGCAGAAAAACGTCCTCGCCTTAAACACGTTTCTTTCACTAGAAGTCGACGGATTCATGAGGACTTTTCATGTTTCTGGTGATCGTTGAAGTTCATTTAACCAAAGCAACTACTGCATTTTCAAGTTTCTCTCATTCACTTTTTATTAATTACAAGGAGTTCTTTGCACACTGTATGTAAACATTAAGCAGTGAAACTTCTGTGTGTTTCAGAAATATATGCGAGACCTGGAGGTGTACAGTCTGCGCAAGGTCAATTCCCATGAAAGGGCTCTAATACACAACGAGGAGGCGCTGAAGGTAAATCTCATGAAATTATGACCAGTGCGTATTTCAGTGTGTGTGTGTTTTCTTATTTACTCACATTTTGAGGACATTGCTTCTTTTTTCCCCCATAACCTTTTAGTTTTATCATGAGTGATAAGTCAGGTTATTAAAGTGTGTGTGTGTGTGTGTGTGTGTGTGTGTGTGTGTGATGAATGTGTGTGTGTTGCATGTGTGTAGAAGTAAATAAACTTTAATTGTTGTACATTCAGGATAAACACCAGAAGGGTGTGAAAACTATCGCTCAGCTGAAAGTAGAGAAGGCCGACCTGAAGGAGCACGTGGAGACCCTGCGAGGATCCATGCAGACGATGATGAACCTTCTCTCTGAGAATCACCGGACATGTGACGGGCTAATGACAGTAAGCAGAAAAACTCCCTTGTCTTAAACATTTAGCTTTCACTAGGAGTGGGTGGATATGAGGACTTTTCAGGTTTCTGTTAGTGAGGAGTCGTTCATGAACCATTCGTTCTTTTTAAACGAATCTTTAACGTGACTCAGTAGAACGAGTAGACTCGGGGAGTGATTCGTTCATTTTCTACTGGGCGCGGATGCACAAATCATCGCAAACTAGGTAACTTATCAATTCTATTTCCTGTACATAACATACGGGGGGGTATGTTATGTACAGGAAATAGAATTGATTAGTTACCTTTGAGTCTTTTGATCCGAATCGTTCGTTCTTTTATCACGTGACTCTCATAGACGCTATGCAGTGCAATAGATTCAAAAGAACGAACAACTCAGACTAGAAGACTCATGAGAAGAACCGCTCAATTCTGTTGTCTGAGAGGTGAGCGGCTCATTCTGTTTATCACAATAGCTGTTCTTAGCTGCGTTGTAATATTTTCATTACTATAGACAAAATGTGTGTATGTAGACGTGTCGGGGGTCTGTTTATTGAAAATGCAACATTTTACTTTATTTCTGATCAAAAGAACGAAATTAACTAAATGACTAAAAAAAAAAAAAAAAAAAAAGATTTGTTCATTTTGATGAACGAGATTTAAAGACCCGAGTCACTAAAACTTCACATCACGACTTTCTGCTGCATGATGAGGTCCATTTAACCAAAACAATTCTGTATTTACAAGTTTCTCGTTTTTTATACGAGCTCATTGTACATGTACAACAAGCAGTAAAGTTTGAACATTACTGCTTCAGAATTACTTTTCAAATATTTGTGTGTTTCAGAAATACATGCGAGACCTGGAGGCGTACAGCCTACACAAGTTCAGTTATGATGAAATGGCGGAGACTCATAACAAGGAGTTCCTGAAGGTAAAATCGTTTCTCATGAAACTATGACCAATATTGTGAACTGTGTATTGTGTGTGTGTGTGTGTGTGTGTGCAGTTATTTACTCATTACTCACTTTGACTTATTTTATTGGAAATGTATTTACACAATTTTTATATTTTATATTACACTACTCCCCCCTCCCCCCCCCACACACACACACCATAAGAAAACAACTGCCAGTCAGAAGAAAAAGAAATAGGAGAAAATATAGAAATAAACAAATACAAATCAAACAAACCAATAAATATAGTAAAAAAAAATTATCAAAACTTGAACAAGAAATCAAATCAAATCGAAGTGGCTTAAGAATGGTTGCCAGACATCATAAAATCCCTGAGTCTATCCCTTTTCTAGAATAGTGAATTATTTTCCCACATGTTGAAGTCTGTTTTTACCCAAAACCTTTTAGTTGATCATAAGCGAGGTTATTAGAGGTCAGGTTATTCAATTGTCTGAATGTGTCTGAATGTGTGTGTGTGCGGAAGTAAATAAAGCCTTAATTATTGTACTTTCAGGACACCCCAGTCGAGACGGAGGAGGAACAGGAGGCTGACCTGAGACAGCAGGTAGAGACCCTGCGAGGGACACTGCAGGACACGAGGATTCTGCACACTGGGCCTTACTGGGATTTTGAAGCGCTACAGAAAGTAAACAGAAAAACCCTCAGAATAAACAGTTCCTTAAATATGCGTGGACTCGTTTGATCACTTTTCACCTTCCTGCTGCTAATGAGGCTCATTGACAACACGTTATAGCTCTGTTTTTATGTTACTGCTTTTAATGAGTGTAAGAGGTCTATTGTTTTGTGAACATTAGGTGTTACGTGTGACCCCGTGTTTAACGATTCGTGTGTTTCATTCAGGAGTATGAACGAGAGCAGGAACCTCAGAGTCTGCTGAAGGACAAGTATGGTGAGACAAAGACTCTGACGAAAAAGTCCATCTTTGGAAAAGTTACTGAAGGTGAACTAACTATTTTCTTCTGAAACCACAACTTCTGTTGAGAAGTGTGTCTGTGTGTGTGTTTACATGTTGAGGACTACATGTCCTTTTTCTTGATGAATCAGGTTATTAAAGTGTGTGAATGTGTGTAGAAGTAAACAAAGCCAATGCTCCCTAATTGTTGTATTTCAGGGTGAGATGGAGACCCTGTGAGCATCCGTTCAGGAGACGGGGGACCTGATGTCTGAGACTCAGCAGGAGAGAAACCTCATCGCATTACACAGCTGCTTTGATTATTAATTATATTTTCGTGTTTTTGTTTTTATATGGCAAGGATAAAGCGGTACAGAAAATGAATGAATGAATGTTTTTATATCATTTAGACCAGAAGTGACTTGATGTATGCGGACATTAAGGAGGTGAAGTGAGTTTGACCCTGTTGTCAACAATGTGTGTTTTAGTAGTGTGTGTGTGTGTGTGTGTGTGTGTGTGTGTAAGTGATAGCAGGAGGTTCCCTCCAGGTCCTCCAGGGAGACAACAATAAGACAAAGACACACAAAGAAGACTTATGGATAACTATTTGTTGTCTAGAATTACGGCAAAGTTTTTAAGAGACCACTGCAAGCGACACAAGCTGTACCAGACCCCGAGGTTAAACGACACACTTTACCTTCACTACAAAGATGAGACCTTCAGTAGATGAGGAGATATTTCTCCAACCTGCAGCTCTAAAGTGCACAGGAAGTGAAAACCATCCATGGTGTGTGACAGGTTTCTCAGTAATCGAGGGTCTCGAGGCAGGACAGGAACACCAGTAACACCAGAGTCAAGTTTAAGAGCTCAGTCACATGTAGTGTAGAAGTTTATTGACTCTTTAACAAGTGTGTGTTTATTGTAGTGTATAAACAGCAATCTATCACTGAATGTGTCTGAATGTGACCTGAAAGGCTAATTAGGCTACTTCATTTCCCAGAGTGCACCTCTGTCACATGGTTGGATTGCCATCACCTGAAGCTGGTTGTGTGTTTGTGTGTATAAATAGTCCTTGGAGCAGCCAGTAAAGGGTCCCACGTCTATTCTGTTCCCTTTGTTGTAATGCTGTTTTGTTATGTTCAAATCTCAACTAATCAAAGTATCACTTCATGTTCTAGATCCTGTCTTTGTTTTGTGTGTTTAACTTTCTTTAAAGTCTTAATGTCTGCAATTACACCTTTCCTGCACCCAGCCATACCTGACACAAACATTTCCTTTTATATTAGTGAGAGCACTCCCCAGTATGATCTGGGTTCTATAATACATATCTGGTACCCAGAGATTTCCCCAAATGCCCCCAGACAGTCTGTCCTTATACTGACTCACTTGTGTATATGCTTAATAAAAAGGGAAATGTATATTTAGTAAAAACTTCAGCATATTTCTATATAAAGTCTAGTATGGAAGGCACCGTCTGATCCATTACAGAGGGAAATGAACTGGAAATCACATTGTGTGACCTCTGGTTCTCTGAGAGATTCTGTGGCGAATGCTTCTGGGGTATGAGGTATCGTGCTGAAGTGAAAAACAAGTTTACATATTTAGCATTAAGTGTGTTTGGTGTGGGCAGTGGGCATCGAAATCAGAGGCCCTGGTTTTCTCCCAGTTAAAGATGGCATGCTGAGCCCCCGATGGAGCAGTGGTAAAGAACTCACCTGCCCGTGTCCTTTCCAAGTTCCTTTCCAAATTAATAAAAGATTTGACAAAATCTATAATATTTATATAATAATTAAAATGAGACCTCTTTCGACTTGTTAATTAAAATATTTCTATATGGCAAAATCCAGACATTTTTTTCCAAGTAATATCCTTAACAAAACTGCCAGTATGACATCACAAAAATTGCTCTAACTCTTTTAATGAGGAACTAAAAAACATGTTTGGCCAACTTTAGGTTTGATGGGATGCATATCTGAAAATAAATAAATGAAAGAATTCCTCTGCAGAAACAGGAATGTAATAAACAGAGAGGGATTCAGTATCCAAGTAAATAACTGGTAATGATGATTGATATATATATATATAATTTCTTTGAGATGTAAAAAGGACATGGACAGTCAGGAAAATGGGGGTAAATCCAATGTTAACCCCCAGTGGCCTCCACGATCCCTAACTGGCCTACAGGTACAGCTGTACCCCGGATGGACAGTCAGGACATCATTCAAATAAGTCAAAGACACAATAAATATAAAATAACATAAAGGAAGAAAAGAGAAAAAACACAATTCATACACAAGTAAACACTAGTGTGTGTAGTTTATAGTGAGATCATTGTTGTAGTGAAACTTCATTCTGAAACGGAAATGAGAGGCACGCACGTGCACGTGCAGCGCGGAACGAGACAGTCACGTGATGCCGGCAAACGACGCGGCCCCCGGCTGTCATCGGTCACGTGACGCCCACGGACCTGGCGCGACGGTTTATTTGGAACCTGACGCGGCTACGCTGGTGTAGTAAATATAGACATAAATATAAATATTTATAAAACACTAAGAGGTCAAACCGCGCGGAGCTTATTGTTGTTTAAACCTGGGACTCGGCGACACGCGGCTGTGGGGTTTAAAGCTGAGGGATTAAACCGAGTGTAAGGTTTACAGAACAAGACAGAGACACAGCGCCTCCTGTGGTGGTGCAGTGAACAGCAGCAGCCTTTCACTCCTGCGCGCGCGGTCTGCGTTATGGATCCCGGTACCACCATCCTGCGGGTGAAGCGGAAGAGGGGCACCGACCCCGCGGACGCGCTGCTGCTCGCCTGTAAGCGCATCCGAGCCGAGTCCGGTACCGCGCCACCCGAACCGGAACCCGAGCCCGGTCACGCGCACATCGAGAACTCCGTGTTCAAGCTCGTGGCCACAGTCTCCTCACAGGTGACGCTGACTAGCCGCAATGCTAACACCAGGCTAACTCCATGCTAACACCAGGCTAACCCCATGCTAATGTCGTTTAATTCCAGTCAGACCCGGGCTGTGTAAACTACCGCTTTAATAATAATAATAATATTAACACACTGGTTAAATTAATAAGTTATATCTGTTAGATAGTTTACATGTTAGATGGCTAACGTCGCTAATTAGCGAAAGCTAACAGCTGTTCGGTTTGGCTGCTAAGTTTCTTCAGTTAATTCTGTTGTGTTTATCTGACTGGAGGATGAAGTTATTCTGTTTGTGTGAATGTTTACATTTTAAGTCTTAGTTTCTGCCTTTAGTAATATAACCTGATTCTTATCTGTTTCTCTTACAGTCTGTCTCTAACTTATGTATATAAAGAAGGTGGTTTTGACTGTACAGAATAAATATATTTAAATATCTTTACTTTTCATACATTAGAGGACCAGAAACCAGTCTCAGAATAAATGTCTGTATTTCTGATTTTGTCGCAGCATCACACAAAACTGTCTGTCTGTAATTTACTGAATCTACTAATGCGCTACTGTCTCAATGTAAACAAACACCTGCACCAATAGTTATTAATTAGAAAAGATAAAGTGAATATTTTGACTGGGATTAGTTGATATTTTCACTTTGTCTGAAATAACAGCGCTGAAGTGGTATAAGTGAATTTTAACACGCTGGAGTCGTTTTAAGACAAAACTTCATCTTTATCTGATCGACTTTTTCCATTTCTCATCTGTGATTCTCTCTCCGATTACCGAACAGGGAGTGTATTTGTCTGAGCACCAAAGAAGGACAACTTAGTGTAAACAAGGCGTCAGATACTCAACCTTACAGAATGTCATTTCTGTCTATTAATAAGTTAGACAGAGAGTTCTGCTGTACAGAAAGACACACGGACACGTACGTGGACTTCAACCTCTAATAATAATAATAATCACTGATTACATTAACGATCAGCAGATTATGGTTAGACTTAAGTTTTTAACTGTTTTTTAAAAAAAAGAATTAAGTTAGTTAAAATTAAAGGATGGTGATTGTTCAGGATTATTATTTTAAGCCCAAGTAGAATATATGCTCAGTTTTTGAATTTGTAAAAAAAAAAAAAAAAAACATTTTTAACACAGTTCTGCGTCTTTCCTTACAGGACGCCCCGGTGCAGACACACGTGCGTGAAGCCCTTTCTCGTCCACGTCTCACACACGCCCTGCGTCCGTCTCACGGCAGCTCCAGCAGAATCGTCAGAGACTTGCGCAATGCCAAATGGAGCACCAGGAGAGAAGAGCGATACCGCATCCTCTCCAGTCACCGGGCCGGGCTTCCTGCAGAACCTCTCAAAGAACAAGAACATAAAGAGAGTCAGTCTCTGACAGACACAGAACCCTGTTTGGGAGGCGTGCAGGTGTTCGATATCGTTCAGGAAGATGTCGAGGAGGACGAGAAAGATCTTGAAATTGTAAGAATCATCATTCAGATATTTTCTGTGTGTGTGTGTGTGTGTGTGTGTGTGATGAAATGTACTGACTAATCGGTCAGAAACACTTTCTTTAACAGTTCAGCGATTTCTTCTCCTCTCGTTTCCGTCTAGAGCCTGAAGTCTGATGCAGAGACGATTCTGTGTAACTCTGTGAAACTGATACGTGAGAAGCTGAGCGTGTCGAGTCACGGAGCTGGAACTGAACACCGTGAGAAAGATGATGACTACGTTTACGATTTGTATTACCAAGAAACGGCCACGCCCGGCTGGATTCAGGACATTTTATCAGTCCAGCCCTACGCTGAAGAAGGAGAGCTAGTGAGTGTAGAGATTCTACAGCCGCAGTGAAATAAATATATCTATATAAAACCATAAGAAACGGCTTATTCGAACTAATACGATTAAATCCACAGGTACCTGACGAGGTCGTTTTGGAGCAGGAAGTGTATGAGGATGAGGACGATGAAAATGCTGAATGCAACTGGAGAAATGATTATCCGGACGAGGAGGACAGTGAAGGCGAGAGTGATGACGAGCGTTATGGAGGTGCGTGGTCAGGTTCGGGTTCTGTCGCATAGTTTTTTTTAACTTTTTTATATATATATATATAAATGGGCATTTTTGTTCATATTTCATTTCAAGTAATCAGAGGTTTGAGAAACGAGTACTCGATTAATTGGGGGTGGAGTTTAAGCAGCGGGCGGGGCGTTTGAGCCGTGTGAGACGGCTTTACTTTGGGGATTTTAGCTTTTTTTTTTTTTTAATAGTTTGTATTTTTAATGTATATCTTTGGCTAATCTTTCTCTGAGACTTAGACATACACATGAAATCAGATGTAAAATCCTTTTGGGGACTGTAAAGGTATAAAATAATTCTAATGGGAAATATAAATGTTACATTTGAAATCTTCAGCCATAAAATTAATTCTACCTTTTTATTGATTCTTTTGTGGTAATATAAACAAGGTATTTAAATTTTTCTAAGAATAAAATCAACACAGACCAGAACAGGTTGTTTGCACATACAGTTAATTCCGCCTGCCAGTGTCTCTTACATTATGATATTTACAGAATCCAAATGGAAACGGCGTATACCGGAGTATCGTGATATCATATGGGCTGGTCCCTGGTGATTCCCATCTCTAGCGCCCCCTATGTAGATACAATCACTCCCTGACCTCCGGTAGCACTTCACGTCATGCAGAGCGGTGGAAGTGATGTTATGTGCAAACAACCTGTTGTGTTTAGAGCACCACCTGCAGGATTACAGAGGAATTGCAACATTTTGCCTCCTATAACTCTTACTAGCTCTCGATGTCTACGGTTTGTGTGTACGATTACTCAGATCGATTTAACAGACAATCCGTCATCGCAGATCATAATGATGAGGATGGTTACTTCTGTCTACGGCCTCGATAACAGACCCGATTCTGTTATTTTATAAAATCTATACCACTATCTATAGCGTGTTACACACTTCTCATCCACTGTTTTTCACTTCCTGCCCTCCAGAGCGAAACGATATCACATGTCATGAAGAGTGTGTGTAAATTCTGTAAAATAAATAAAATTCACTGATTGAGATTTTATTATTGAAATTATTTTACATTTGCTGAGCTTGAGAGTGAATTATTTGTCCTTTTGTTGTGTGTGTGTTTCCCTCCAGGTTGGGGTGAGGAGCATTCGTACAGCCGCAGGAGCTGGGAGCGCTATCAGAGGGAGGTGATGGGGGAGGGGGAGGGGGACAGTGAAAATGCAGACGAATCCGGTTCAGACTGAGACACTCTGTGTGTGTGTGTGTGTGTGTGTGTGTGTGTGTGTGTGGTGTTGCTCACATAATCATCATCATCAGTCCGTGTTGTGTTTGTGTGCCAGTTGGTGTGTGTAATCCTGCAGAGGCTTTGTTCGTGCTGGGTGTGTGAGATGTGTGTGACGTTGCTCTGTTTAATGATGTGAATGATAGTTTGATCAGAAGTGTGTGACTAGTTGTGTGTTGTGTGAGAATCGTGTGTGTGTGTGTGTGGAAACAATCCTGAAATAAGGCAGTGGTGATTTTTCTGTAAATATGTATAGATGTGTATAAATAATAAATAAATAGATTCCACATTGAGAAGTGTTTATTGATGCAGTTATAATAATTTATCACTTCTGTCTCAGCTGCACTTTATGAAAGTGAACGAGAGGGAAAAAAATCAGGAAATCACTGAACAATAGAATTGGACGTAAAAACTCCACCTTTCTTTCTCCTATTTGTGTTTTATATATTAATAATATACAGTATAATTAAATGTTGATGGATGGATACAAACACAGAATCAGCCAAAAACAATGTCTAGACTTCAGGAAAAGAAAAATAGTATGAAGTACATTATCAGCAATATTAGTTTTTGTGTTAAAATATTTATACTTTTATATAAATATTACTATTTAATAGTTGTTCTTTTCCAACATTTCTTTGGCCGGGTCTACGTGTGTGTGTGTGTGTGTGTGTGTGTGTGTACACATATAATGCAGTTCTAGACGTGCGTTCCTGATTATGCTGCAAACATCTAGTCTGAAAAACTAAATTCCTGTAAATGAGATTTCTGGTCACGACGTTTCACAGCTGAGGAGAAAGAAGACGACGATCTGCAGGATTATTCATTATTCTGAGGTTATTTTGTTCTAGATTGTGGACTGATCAACCGCATGACGTGAAAAACTAAAATATTGTTTAAAATAAACCGTGTAAGGCTTGTGGTCACTGATTCCCTTAACAAATCCACACACACACAACTAATGACATCATAATGACATCATAAAATAAGATTCCTAAGAACGTTACAAACAATACTATAAAGTGAAAATGTCTTCAATTAGAAGCGATGCATTTAATTTTATATTTGTTATTAATCACATATAAGACCAGTCTGTTTCAGAGCCTTTTTTTACATTTCATTGTTTGGGCCGATAACTTAATTTTTTACCTAGAAGAGGTTTGATTATTAAATGAAATCGATGTAATAGTCTTATACTTAGTTTGTTTGTTGAACAGAAGATAAATGACATCAGAGATGTTTCACTTGCCCAGGCGTACAGTCTGGAATCATAGTGTGAAGTTCTAAAAATCCAAAACATCACAAATAAAAGTAGTTAATAAATAAGTTGCGCTTATTAACGTATCATTTCTAAAAGGTCCGTTACGCCTCCGACACTCAGACGGATTAATAACATTCATGAAGACGAGCCCAAGTCCATCAGCTTACGTCCTCCATAAGGCGCGACACACTCGTCCCTGAGAGGAGGACACGCCCTGGGTCACATGACCACGCTCCTTCACCTGAGTGCAGGTGTCCAGCACTGTGTGTGTGTGTGTGTGTGTGTGTGTGTGTGTTTAGAGGCACATGCTGGGAAGGAAGCAGTGTTTTTAGAGGTGATGGAGGATTTAATCCACCGGGTCCAGGTCTGTGAGGACGCAGAAACACGTGAACTGAGTGAACCGAGTGACAGAACCTGCAGGAGACAGAGAGGAAATAAACATTAGAACCAGAGAAGAACCTTTTTTTATTTTTTTTTAAACCAAGACGATCCAGACTGCAGGGTGTCTGGAACATTCAGCTTCGGCTCCTTCAAGGGCTTTCAATCATTATTTCGAGATTTAAAACTAAACAGTCCAACGAGTCAGTTACCTTCAGTGCCATGAAACACAACATGAACCCTGCGAGGATTTCATCCCAATATTGATCTGATGACCCCAACATGACCCCAACATGAACCCAGATTGGGCGACACGGCTCTGATCAGTGTAGTTAAAGTCCTGCCGTGAGAGAGAGTGTGTGTGTGTGTGTGTGTGAGACGTACGCAGCAGGGCGGTGATGAACGGCGGCCGTTTGGACTCGGGGAGGTGAATCCCCAGGAAGTAGACGGGGACGCCGGAGAGAGCGATGGCGATGCCAATGAGGGAGCTGAGAGTGTCGCTGTAGAGGGGAACTGCAACCAGGAACAGCGTACACAAGCAGAACACCACCGGGTACACCAGGGACAACTGTACACACACACACACACACACACACACAGAGTCAATAATCAATAATTAAACAATGCATTTCTCTCACAGTGCTGCAGGTTTCTGTCTCCTGATTGGTCAGAAGGTGTTGATTAATTCTCTCTCTAACAGCAGCGCAGGTTGTTTCTATAGTAACAGCTCATTCACAGCATGACAGACGCACCACCAGACAATGTGTGTGTGTGTGATCGAGAGTGATACGGATTTACAACATTAATATAAACAATATTGATGGAAAATCATTTTGTTAATAATAAACAAATAAATCCTAATATGTGGAAAGGTGTAAGAGGAACAGAATGTTTTGGGATGCGCTGTTATAAAAATACACACACACACACTCACTGGCCACTTCATTAGGTACACCTCTTCAAATGCTCATTAACACAGATCTCTAATCAGCCAATCACACGGCAGCAGCTCACTGCATTTAGGCGTGTAGACCTGGTGAAGACGACCTGCTGAAGTTCAGACCGAGCATCAGAACGGTGGAGGAAGGTGATCTAAGTGACTCTGTTAGTGAAAGTGAATCTGAAAATGCCTTGTTGAGGTCAGAGGTCAGAGTTGAACGGTCAGAGCAGGTTGGAGCTGATAGAAAGGCAGCAGGACGTCTAACAACATCTGGTTCCACCCGAGGTCTGCTGAAGAGCGTCTCTGAACACAGGACACGTGGAACCCTGGAGCAGATGTTCTACAGCAGCAGAAGACCACACCGAGCGTCGCTCCTGTCAGATAAGAACAGGAACCTGAGGCTACAGGTCACATGGTCTCACCAACATCAGACACCAGAAGATCAGAGAGACGTCACCTGGTCTGATGAGTCTCAGGTTCTGCTGTGACATTCGGACGGTCTGGTCTGAATTGGCTGTGAACAACATGTACACATGGATCCGTCCTGCCGTGTATCAGCGGTTCAGGCTGGTGGTGGGGGTGTGATGGTGTGGGGGAGATACTGCTTCTCCGTACACTTTGGGCCCCTTAGTACCACTTGGGTATGGTTTAAATCCCACAGCGTACCCGAGTGTTGTTCCTGACCGCGTCCATCCCTTCATGATCACAGGATAACGCGTCATGACACAAAGCTGAAATCATCTCACACTGGGTTCCTGAACATGACGGTGAGGTCACTGCACTCACACGACCTCCACAGTCACCTGACCTCAGTCCAGTAGAGTCGACAAACCTGCGGCGACTGCGTGATGACGTCATGGTGATATGGAGCGAAATCTCAATCGCGTGAATCTTTAACTAAAGCAAACGCCATCGAACCCAGTGCTAGCAAGGTGTACCTAATCCAGTGGCCAGTGGGTGTGTATTAATATTATTACTTCATTTCCTTGTGTTTAGTCTGCACACTCTAACTCCTCGTACATTATTATTATTATTATTATTATTTATTATCATACACACCTTCAGGGGCCGCGGTCTGTCCGGATCTTTCCAGCGTAAGTAAATCTGTCCTGCGATGGACAAACCCACGAAGAACCAGTAACTGAAGCTGTAGTAGTTAATCAGCTGGAACACATCCTGGACCGTCAGGTAGATCAGAGCCATGGCACACTGCGGCACAGGAACATCATCGGACATCAGTGAGGGAAATATGAACACCAGGGGGCGCTAGAGGTCAACATCTACATTCCTGACCTGCTGATTGGATCATCTGGAGGTTTCTTGGTTTAAACCTTATTAAATCCTCAGGATGATGTCTAGGACTTCAGGATTATGTGGATTAGCGCTCGGGTTATAGACGTCACCTTATTATTACAAACACCAACATGTGATGTCTAGTTTGGACTGAATTAATTTGATCATTTTAAAACAATTAGCACAAGCCAGAAGAATGAAAATATGCATTTACATGGAAATATTAACACGACACGACACGACTCGACTCGACACACCGCTACTCGACTCGACACACCGCTACTCGACTCGACACACCGCTACTCGGGTGTTCCCACTGGTGGGCGTGGCCTGTCCTGCAGCACTTTTCCATTGTAGTTGTGATAAGATGTACAGTTTACACCGCTACACGCTCGGCGTCGCTCTCAGATTAGATTAGCGCGGCGAGACACCTGCACTAGAGGTCGTAACGAGAGGAAAAACACTTAAAAGGTTTTTTTTTCTTTTCCAAAACATAGTGCAGGTGGAACTGAAGCCGTGGACGGAGAAGGAAAGAAACTCTGAGTGGAGAAGATCTCAGTTTAACCTCCTAAGACCTGAATGGCCTCATATGTGGACATGATATTTTATCCCAAGTTAACAGTCTATATATTTATCCTTTAACTTCCTCATATAAGAAAACTGTATCATTCTATCGCCAAGTTTCTTCTTCTGGTTGAAAACTTTGATTAAATTATATAATCAGCTGTAAATAAAGAGAAACACAATGTCACAAGAGTAGAGTTCAGGCCTCAGGAGGTTTTGAAGGTCTCGTGAGGATTATTCTGATCATTTGTCTGAGAGTAAATGACAGTAAATTAAAGTAATTATTATTATTTATAATTATTTCCATATTGATCTGCACCAGCGTGTGAGAACCTGCAGCAGACGGAGATTTACACCTTCAGACTAACAACAAGTTAATATTAATGTCTGAGACAAACAACAAATAGCACAATGTCACGTTAATTTGGTTATTAAGATATTAAGCCTGCTAGATCTGGACTTTCTCACACAGAGTCATAAATAAAGGCGCCCCAGCTCGTACTCACGTTGAAGAGGAGCGCAGGGACGGGCGTGAACCTCCACACGTGGATCATCGATAAAGCGTCCGGGAGATGACCTTCCCGAGAGCCCACGAAGAAAAGCCTAAAAAACACAGCCGGGATGAGCGTGTGTGAGATTGTGTGTGTGTGGTGTGTGTGTGTGTGTGTGTGTGTGTGTGTGTGTGTGTGTGTGTGTGGTGTGTGTGTGTGTGAGATTGTGTGTGTGTGTGTGTGTGTGTATGTGTGTGTGTGTGTGGTGTGTGTGTGTGTGTGTGTGTGTGTGTGTGGTGTGTGTAATGTATCTGACCTGGATGCTGCGATGATGGAGGAGTTGAGTCCACCGTAGCAGGACAGAGCCACAGCGATGGGGATCGTCCAGCTCATTACACCTAAAGTGTGATCAGCAAACGTCTGCACACACACACACACACACACACACACACACACACACACACACGTTACTGGCGATCCTCAGCCGTTACATTAAATGATGGAGGACGTCAGGAGTTAATTAGGATTAACAGATGGTGTAGACGCACCACGGCCACGGCGTCGCTGGAGAGGATGGAGCTCATGTCCAGCACGGTGTAGTAGGCCACGTTGGTGAGGATGTAGATGATGGTGACGATGGGCATGGACACGGCGATGGACAGAGGGAGATTCCTGAACAGAGGAACGACACACACTTTAGCTCTCAGTTTATTTACATGGAGATCGATGTGACGTTAAAGCGGTGCGAGAACTGAACCTATACACACCTCTCTGGGTTCTTGATTTCCTCAGTCACAAAGTTCAGAGTGTCCCAGCCCGAGTAGGAGAACAGGGCGGAGTACAGGGCCAGGGCGATGTCCCCGGGGTCATGAGACGACCCCTGGAAAAGACCTTCAAAGTTTCCTGTGTGACCTTTAAGAAGAAACAGTTGAGTGTGAAACATGAGAGTTCTGTAACGTGGAGAACATTTACATCAATCATCAGCTTCATTTTCCCTGCGGTTCTAGAATCTGTGTGTGTGTGTGTGTGTGTGTGTGTGTGTGTGTGTGTGTGTGGTGTTAATAAGAGAGGAGGCGCGGTCTCACCCTGACACAGCTTGACCAGGCCTGTGATGATGATGACGATGAGGGCCAGGACTTTGGCGTAGGTGAAGATGTCCTGCACTCTGGTTCCCCACTTCACATACGCCGCGTTAATGAACGTCAACAAACCTGCGACAGGTGGAGAAATCATCAGGAGACGTTTATCACGCGGAGACGTTTATCACGCGGAGACGTTTATCACGCGGAGACGTTTATCACGCGGAGACGTTTATCACGCGGAGCAGCTCGAGATGATTAAAACACATCCTTGCTGTTCTGTTCAGGACAAACATAACATTCCTACGTGTTAAATAAGTTTAAAGATCGGAACGTTTGTTAGGATTTAAATACATTATGTCCAGAACCTCTTTTACCCAAAACATCCTACAGATGTGTTTATTACACGTTACACTGTTTTCTGACGTGAAACACGAGTCTGTTCAGGGTGTAGAAGTGAGATCTCCAGAGGCGACAGGTTCGAGAGGAGAAGCTCAGCAGAACCAGACAGACACGTTTCAGGACTCCTGACTGACGAGCGCTTTAGGGCCCCAGGATGAAAAACACCATGAGGTTCTCTCAGTTCACAACAACACACACTACAGAACCAGAGTGGGTTTCTACAGAACCAGGATGTGTTTCTACAGAACCAGGGTGTGTTTCTATGGCTCAGACATTTTTGCTGTTGTTCAAATTCAGCCCTGATTCCTGAAGATTTAAGAGAGAGTTTATATGTACAGTGACCGTCTGATCGTGTGTTCCGGCCCGGCTCTGTGTTCCGGCCCGGCTCTGTGTTCCCTGTGCTTTAAAAAAATTTGTGGGTGTTTTTTCTGCCGTGTATCTCACAGGGTGTGTTTTACGCCACACTTGCACATGCACACACACACACACACACACACACACACACACACACACACACACACACAACACTTGCACACACACACACACACACACACACACACAACACTTGCACACACACGCACTTGCACGCACGCACGCGCACACGCACACACACGCACACACACACACACAAACACACACACGCAGAAGTATTCTTGAAACAGGATAATTTCTAACACACACTACATCAGTATTGTACTGAAATCACGATATACAAGGGGCGTTCGAGTCAAAAGTGGGACTTTTGATTGTTCAGGATAACAGAACACAGTCCCGGTTTGACTCGAACGCCCCTCGTATTAACATCCTGATCGTTGAGTGACACCAGTGTTATTCCCTGTTCAAAGAAAATGAATGTTTACAGACGTTTATGATGATTTAATTCTCCTTTGTTAAAAGGTTTCATGTAGAATTTGATATAAACGTAATAAGTTGAGAGTCGCGTAGCGAGACGTAACAGGCTGTACGTACAGATGCAGGCCGCGGCGACGAGCCGGGAGGCAGCGTACGGCGGCTCGCAGGTGGGGAACAGCGGCTGCACCAGGTAGTTGGCGAAGGTGATGGCGATGACGGCCTGACTGGTCGGCTCGATGATGAGGAGCGACGTCCAGAGACGAATAAACGCCAGGAAACCGCCGAACGACTCCAGGATGTAGGCGTAGCTGGCACCTGACTTGGTGATCGTGGTGCCCAGTTCGGCGTAACACAGAGCGCCGACCACCGAGAAGATCCCCCCGATGGCCCAGATGACCAGCGACAGCCCGTAGGAGGCGCTGTAGATCAGAACGCCTTTAGGAGAGACGAAGATCCCCGAGCCGATCATGTTCCCCACGATGAGGCTGATGCCGTTCAGGAGCGAGATCTCCTTCTTCAGCTGCATCCTCTCTCTGGGCCGGGACTCTTCTGTTCCCCCAGAGCGCTGCCCGGTTAACGAGCCGGAACCAGAACCGGAACCGTTCTCCATTCTGCCCTGGAGCTGCTGGAGGAACAAACACTCGGACCTGCGTCAATCTGGAACACAGGAGAGAGTTTTCGTAATCAACCTCATCAGTCTGAGAACTCATCACTAGGAACGTTATAGTCTCATCACACTCCAGAAATATTGGCACCCTGCACAAAACGGAGCAGATATTTGTGCTTTTATCGACACCACAGTTCTTTTGAATTCTGTGTTCTGGTTGGTCAGAAGGTGCTTTATTTATTTATTTTTTTATACCAGCAGCTTCGCCAGCAGCTCCAGCTGGTTTACATTAACACACTGATGGATTTCTACACAATCAAAGTCTTAAACAGAATAAAAGGAAAAATCTGCTTGCAATCGATAAATGAAACGGTTAAGTTTTCTGCAAGAAGAAATTTCTGAAACATGTTGAGAAGGAGTCTCCAGTGTCAGTGCTCTGTAACTACACACTCTGATACCTTCAGGACTGAGGAGGTGTGTATACTGTGGAGAGAAGAACGAGAGTCCGGTGAGGCAGCGAGTGTTTATAGCTGCTGTAATAAAGTGACAACAGGAACTCACGTCATATTACATGTAGAATAAAAAGTGCAGCATTTAATCGTTTCAGATATTAAAACTAGAGTGTCAAAAACAAACAAACAAACAAACAAACAAACAAACAAACAAACCTCCCCGTGGTGGAAAATTCTACTTCTGTACCAGAGCAGCGCTGCTAATAAAATATAAGAAAAAGTCAATAAAAGAAAAGAAATGAGTTTTATTTCCTCCATGAAGAGTAAAAAATATCATCAAAAACACTCGACACTTTCACACAATTAACACCCGGTAAACCCCTTACTGAGTCACTTCCTGTGTGTGTGTTCACGAGTCCAATGATGATGAAACGGTTGAAGTGGCGCATTGTTTCGCAGTACGACTGGAGCCGGACGTCTCTCAGCGGTAAGTGTCGTATATTACTGTTAGATGCACGGGTGCTCGTGATGCGTGTGTGTGTGTGTGTGTGTGTGTGATGCGTTTATCCCCTCGCGGCTTGCCGTAGAAGAGTACGGGACATGCGCACGTCGCCAGTGTTAAATTCAGTTTTGGTGAATGGTGGAGAATAAACAGTTAAAGAGGATCTCGTGTGCTCTCGTTTTTATTGTTTTTTTTTATATTACAAAGTGTTTAAGTGAAACCGGCATGAATGCTCGTCACATCAACAAGAGTGCGGTAACGTTATGATGACGGTAAGTTGTTGGTGACGTAGAACGCGGGCGGACTTTATGCAAATATGTTATGTAGTGACGTGGATCCGTAACAGAGGAATATTAGAATTACTAACGACTCGTTCAGGCGAATGTGAGCCGACTCTTTTTTTATAGACAAAAACGTAATTTATGGTGTCGGCGTGACAGACAGTTTAGTTCACGTACAGCTACAGGACACACTGCAGGAAAGATCATATTTGAAAACGCATAATAGGGGCACTTTAAACACTTCATGTGGTACAGCAGTAACTATCACACACACACACACACACACGATGAGTTTTAACTGAAAGTAATGAACGTAGACTCGGACTGAATCATTTCATCCTGTTTTAAACATTTTTATCAGTTCTTTAATCACAGTCGTGTAAACAATGTGCTGAGTGTTTCATTAGGAACCTGAGATAAGCGTCGCACTGAGTCGGCCTTTGTGTGCTGGAACACGTGAACCATCAACACGCTGTTAAATGATTAAACGCAGACGTCTGATTGGCCGTTACAGCGCTGATAACACACTCCACAGATTAGACGACTTTCTGACACTTTCTCAATAAAACAGGACAACAAGGTGATGATGATGTGGTGTGTGTGTGTGTGTGTGTGTGTGTGTGTGTGTGTGTAAACACTTACTGATTAAATCACAGACATGCTCAAACATTAACTAGTTCATGTTGCTTTATACAGTATATACTGTATATATACATTTATATATATTTATATCCTATTATCAGCATTAAACAGTGTTTAAAGACTTTGTGTCACACTTTTTGTTTTGGGAAAAACATGAATATTGAGCTAAAATTAAATATTTGTCAGATTCTTGTTATTTTCCACTAGTTAAGTTTCCCAGAAGGTCGAATCCCAAACATCTGCACTCGGGCCATATAAAGCCCTGGTGCATGAAGAGAGCGCTAACGTCGCCATGGAAACCCATGATCGTCACTGTGGTTTTGCCCTTGTGCTCGGCTCAGCTGGACGACATGTGAGTGTGTGTGTGTGTGTGTGTGTGTGTGTGTGTGTGTGTGTGAGATTCATGCCCTTGAAGCACACAATTGTTTTCTTGTTATTTTAGTTCACTGATTGTTTTTTTCCTTCTTTTCAGAGTGTAAAGCTTTAACACACACACACACACACACACACACACACACACACACACACACACACACACACACACACACACCTCGTTAGCTTTGATGTCATGATATTGAAGTACTGTAACAGCTAACAAAGTGTGTGTTAAAGCTTTACATTCTGAGATATTGAATATAAAGAGAAAAAGAGAAAAAAATAAAAAAACTTTCAAGGAACAATTCAGAAAAGTCTCTGGGTCTATTAATATTCATGACTATGTAAATTTGGACACACCTTCACATCCTTCTGCGGTTCCTGTAACTGTGTATTATTACAAACATTAGCTACCTTCAGTTTATGTCCTCATCCACTGGTTTAACAGCAGACCCACACCTGTTTAAACATGTCCCAGGGTTTCCATCATAACCATCATTTGTAATGTGGTGCGAAGGAAACAACAATAATAATAATAATAATAACAAAATAAAACAATAATAAAGACTTTATAATAAGACTTTGTGATTGTCAGTAAAAATGAGAGGAACAGAGCACCACTGGGGTATTTAACATCAGTTTGTACTAAGACGAAAGGAAGAACTCTGCGAACACTCTACTGAAACATCAGGCCTTAGAGTAGAAACCCTGTAAGAATTAATCGTCCCGAAGACCAGCACCATCTAAAACTCCCCCCCTTGAAACACAACATTTTTCTCAGGGACCTCTGGAATCGTCCTCCTGCTATCAGGACGTATAAAATAAGCCACCATACTGACACTGCATCCAACTGCACAATCCAACTCTGAAAGACAGACGTGTGAATGATTCAGACCTGGCACAGTGGGTCATCAGGGGAAACGTGATGTTCTGTGAGAGATCAGACAGTGTGAGGGACGTGGCATAACGTCAGTCTCTATGGACATGAAAAACTCAAGATTACAGGCAGCCAGAGACAGCGAGAAAAAGCCTGATGCATGTGGGGGGCACATACTTTGTGACCAAGATAATTGTGCTGTGGTCGGATGAGGTCCATCATGTCTGGCATGAACGTGACCAGAACTACCTCAGTGAAGCACGTGGGCTGATGCGGAGCTGATACGGAGCTGATACTGAGGTGCATGAGCACAAAAGGTGCTGCGGAGGTGAATTGTACAGATGTCACCATCAATGTACAGTGGAACCTCGGATTACGAGCATAATTCATTCCGGAAGTGGCTCGTATTCCAAAACACTCATAAACCAAATTTTATTTTCCCATAGGAAATAATGGATACCCAAATTATTTGTTCTACAGCACAAAAAAAGTAAATACATAAAAATAATTAACACAAAATATGACGTAAAAATAAAACAAATTAACCTCAAATTAACAAATTAATCCCGACAGATAAGTGTTTCCGTTTGGGCATGCACACACACACACACACACATTAACGGAGAGACCGTTATTAAAACCGTTTAAAAATTAGCAAGGAACATCGCTAGTCACACTTGCGTCAGCGCATACTAATGGAATCACTGCTGTAACGTAAAACAACAACAAATTATCGCAAGAGAATCGCGAGAGAGCAGAGTTTCTGTGTGTTTGAAGCCGGGTGGGGGTGGGTGGGGGCTGTAAAGCCGAGAAAGTGTGTGTGTGTGTGTGTGTGTGTGTGTGTGTGTGTGTGTGTGTGTGTGTGTGTGTGTGTGTGTGTGTAAGTGAATGAGCACATGCACGCACAAAGACACACACACACACACACACACACACTCGCATTTACAGGCCCCTTCTTTTAGGTTCCCAAACAAACACACACACTCTCTGCCTTACACAAAACCTCTGCAAGCACTAAGTCCCAGCAAGGGGGACGATTACCTACAATTCCACAGTGCAAGAAAGAGAAAAACTGTTGGCTCAGTTGTGATGACGTGACGCTCGGTGTCAAAACAAGAAGTGCAGCCTTCTCGCATGATACTCGGTGCTCGTAAACCAAGACAATGCTCGTTTTTAAAGTCAAAATTTTTAAAAATCATTTCTCGTCTTGCGAAACACTCGTAAACCGCGTTACTCGTAATCCGAGGTTCCACTGTACATGTATTTACCAAAACACTGTCTGACATGGTGACTCCCAGTCTCCAGGGGCTTCATGATCCAGCATGATCATCACAAAGCACACTGCCAGCAAAACCACACAAGAGTTTTTAAGACAAATAAGGACCTGGCACAGTATGTCCCCTGACGTGAATCCAACATAACACCTTCGGGGTGTTAGAGCGACACGACCCCTCCAGCAAAAAGCGTCTGAGAAAAAAGGCTCAGAAGACGAGCAGACAAGAAACGAATTCTCACTGCATGCGGAGAAGAATCGAATTGGTCATCAGGAACGAAACTGGACAAACATGATGAAAGGTCAGCTGACTTTTGCTGCATTTTCTGTATGTTTTTTTTTTAATCACAGTAATTAATAGCTATAAGTATGATGGCACAACATTTCAGTAACCTGATGACTGATGAATCTGATACAATTCCAGGTTACAGTATTTGATATTTAAGTGATATTGCACAGGGGTGTACTAACTTCTGTTGTATAGTAAGTAAGCTGTAAATAATTGCGTTTTTAGGGAGAATCTGGCAACCCAGGAGGAGATAAGAATGACAGCAGAAACCTGGCAACCTCCTTTGTTGAGCTCCACTGTGGGACAAACAGGCAGTAAATCATCCAGTGTGAAGATGAAATATAATGAATGATGTTTCTACATTAAAGGTCTGATGATTAAACACTGTTTTAACAGATCAGACTGGGGGGGGGGGCGGGGGGGGGGGGGAGCAGGATTGTTGTTCTCACATCAGACCACATCAGACCACATCAGACCACATCAGACCAGCCCTACATGAGAAACATTCAACTGTCCCATGAGAGACACATGTCCAGCCTGAGCCGCGTGTCCACAGAACCCGGGTTCGAGCTGCAGCGGGATCTGATCACAACATCATCTCCTCAACACAACAGGTGTTTATTGGGTTCATTTCAGTAAAGAGGAGAGTGCTCCCCACACACACACACACACACACACACACACACACACAGCGCAGAATTACAGCGCACACACACACACACACACACACACACACAGCGCAGAATTACAGCGCACACACACACACACACACACACACTCACACACACACACAGCGCAGAATTACAGCACACACACTCACACACACACTCACACACCCAGCGCAGAATTACAGCGCACACACACACACACACACTCACACACCCAGCGCAGAATTACAGCACACACACACACACACTCACACACCCAGCGCAGAATTACAGCGCACACACACACACACACACACACACACACACACACACACACACTCACACACACACACACACACAGCGCAGAATTACAGCACACACACACACACACACACACCCAGCGCAGAATTACAGCACACACACACACACACACACACACAGCGCAGAATTACAGCGCACACACACACACACACACACACACACACAGCCGCATCCTGTTTATAGCAGCAGCAGCTCTCAGGATCGGACCCCTCTGACCGGGAGGAGACCCACAGGGACAGGACAGGACAGGACAGGACAGGACAGGACAGGACAGGACAGGACAGGACAGGACAGGACAGGACAGGGGGTCGGGGTCTGATCGGTCCTGCTGGAATTCCCAACAAGGAACAAAAACCCGTGAGACCCGGCGGTCCGAATCTCTCTCTCTCTCTCTCTCTCTCTCCTCCTCTCTCTCTCTCCGACTCTCATCATGTCTCTTTATTACAGATGTATATATATATATATATTAATAAACTCACCTCCTCCTCCTCCTCCGGTCCTCCGTGTCTCAGCTGGAACAGAGCTCCCGGACACCGAGCAGCATCCTCACACTGTCCCTCACACTGTCTCTCACTCACACTGTCTCTGTCCCTCACACTGTCTCTCACTCACACTGTCTCTGTCTCTCTCCCGCTCCAGCAGGTCAGGTGACACCGGTAAACCCTGCGCTCACGTGCCCCTCTCTCTCTCTCTCTCTCTCTCTCTCCCTTTAACAGGACAATCAGCCAATCGGAACTCACTCACTTTTCTTACGTCATAATTTAGATTTGTGTTCAGCTTGTGAATGTGGAAAATAATTCACACATGAATCGGCTGTGTATATAACTATATTGTACAAAATAATTATATATATATATATAAAATATATGGTATATTTATATAAAGTGTATGTAATGCAAATATATATATATATTACTATATAACACTATTAATGCTGTTAATATTAAGAATTACTATTAATTCTGTTGTTATCAGTTCATTAATAGGAAAACCAGATCTATAGTATATTATTTCAGAATATTTAAGAAACAAACAAACAAACAAACAAACAAACAAACAAACACACCAAATCATGTGGTTGAATTCTAGAAGAAGTTGTGGCAGTAAATAAATAAAATATGCCCGAAGTCTCCTGGGATAGGCTCCAGGTCCCCCGCGACCCTGAACACAGGATTAAGCGGTATAGAAAATGAATGAATGAATGAATAAATAACAACAGTGATTCTAACCCTACTTGCCAACCTTTTTTATGTCTGTAGTAAATTATAAAGATTTTGAAAAAACTATCTTTACACTTTGAGGATAGAGAGAGAGTGAGCATAAAGACTTTTCCTGATTTCAAACTAACATTTATCTAAGTTCAAACTAAAGGGGAATTGTAATGTGTGTGTATTTATGTTCAGTATATATATATATATATATATATATATATATATATATATATATATATATATATATATATATATATATATATTCACTCTCTCTCTCTCTCTCTATACACACACACACACACACACACAGATGTTAATCCAGCCTGGGGGTACGAGGCGGGGTACATCCTTGACTGGGTGCCAATCCATCACAGCAACTGAGGTTCATATGTAGAATAAAGCAATACACCTTACTGTTTTAGAAAATCTATCATTGTAAGCACACACACACACACACACACGTTTATTTCTTATTTCAACGACACACTCTAACACACACCGCTTCTCTTTATCTCATTACCTGAGTGTTAATGTGACACGCCTTTGCAGCTCTTTCATGTATTTGAATCCAATCACATGATCAATAAAACACATTAAAAGGATTTTGAATGGAGAATTTGAATGCCTTTAATCTTCTATTAAACAGTCCTGAGCTTTGACTCAGTGTTTGCTGTGACCTAATAAATAAAAGTACATCCTGTGCACTAATACTCATCTGAAGATTAGCATGTAAATAAATATCTTTTAATCATGTTTGTGCAGTGTAATGAGGATTGTTAAATTCCTGCTCCTGGTGTTCGACCCCTCCCTGCACACTGCAGTGTTATTCCTGCATTAACACACCTGGTCCTGCTCTGTTCAGACTTGTGCTGATCAGCTGATAGAAACACTCGGTGTGCTCCAGGAACACGGCTGAGGAACACTCAGGGGGTGGGGGGGGGGGTGTTGGTTTGAAGCCTCTGATCAGAGTGCAATAATTTCACTAATAATGAAGTTACTAATTACTAAGTCAGTAATTTGGGACAAACAGTTTTTTTGTTTCGAGCACTCCATGCTGTTTGTGGAAACCCAGCATGTGTGTGTGTGTGTGTGTGTGTGTGTGTGTGTGAGTGTGTGTGTGTGAGTGTAAGATGGCCTGGTGAGGGAACTGAAAAATTCACACAAACAAACACACACACACACACACACACACCACAGTGATCAGTTTAAACTTGGTTTATTGTGGACTTGTTGTCTGGTTAATCACACACACACACACACACACACACACACGCATGCATGAACATGTTACTGTACAATAAAAATAAAGAAGTTCTTGTTACAAGATACTTGCAGGATAAAATCCACCAGTAGCTGAGGAAGTGTTTATGTTTGTGCAACGTGCACGACGTCTCCCACAGGTGAGCATATGATGCTTTAATACTGGAGACCTGATTATGGAGAACAATATCACCAATCCCGACTCACACACACCAAACCCGACTCACACACACCAATCCCGACTCACACACACCAATCCCGACTCACACACACCAATCCCGACTCACACACACCAATCCCGACTCACACACACCAATCCCGACTCACACACACCAATCCCGACTCACACACACACCAATCCCGACTCACACACACCAATCCCGACTCACACACACACCAATCCCGACTCACACACACCAATCCCGACTCACACACACCAATCCCGACTCACACACACCAATCCCGACTCACACACACCAATCCCGACTCACACACAGGATCATAAAGAGACAGAAACATTTAAAGCTGATCATTTTTTTCTCTGAATAAATGCATTGCTCTGGTGATACTGTAATGGACGACCGTCCCCTTTATTACCCCGACGTTCACTTAAAACCATTAAAGGTGATGAATAAGGCTTTAACACCTCTACAGAAAGCTCCTGATGATCACATCAGCTCTCGTCTGATCAAGTCATGCGTCCTAAATGTGCATTAAATCTGTCTGTAACAGTGTGTGATGCTCCTCAGACGACTCAGGAGTGACGCAGCACTTCAGGCCAGGCCTCACCACGCCTGGCCTTTAGGAGATACCCGAGAGCGGGCGTGTCCGTGTCCGGTCTGGATGGAGACCAGCCCCAGAGTGGTGGCCACCAGGACGGACACTTTCTCCCCCAGACAAGCGCACGTGTCGAGGAGGCAGCGCGTGCGCTCGCTCACAGTCATGGCCGCCGTGATGAGCTCGTATTCCTCGCGTGTGACCGCCCGCCTCGCCCGCAGCACGTCCAGCAGGTTGTTGAGTCGCCCCTCGGTCATGAACTTCACGATGGCCTCGCGTCTCTCCTGCAGGAGGCGACAGCAGGTCCAGCCCGAGGACACGGGACACGCGGCTAGAGACAGCAGACGGGTTCGAGATCAGATTAAAAACAGACCATTGGACCAGATATGATCAGATCATTAGCTGCTTTTCTGACCTGAAGAAATGAATCATGACATCAGAGCGAGTTTTATAAATATACTTATATTTGTTTCCTCTTATATTAGTAGAAGATTATTAAACACACAGTTTCATACAGTAACTGATGAATCATTCATGTGTGATCAGTAACTGCTGATGCTGAGAGGTTGGTCACTGGTGAGGCTGTTACATAAACAACTAGAGTTTAAAATGCATCAGAATAAAACACAGTTTATTTACTTATCTGTGTGGTTATATATTATTATATTATATTATATTATATTATATTATATTATATTATATTATATTATATTATATTATATTATATTATATTATATTCCCACTTTATCGCTTTATCCTGTGTTCAGGGTCGTGGGGGTGGAGCGTCTCCCAGGAGTTTTAGGGCAAGAGGAGGGGTACACCATGGACAGGGTGCCAATCCCTCACAGGGCACACACCCATACACACACTCACACACACTACGGGCAATTTGGAAACACCAATTAGCCTAACCTACATGTCTTTGGACTGTGGGAGGAAACCGGAGTACCCGGAGGAAACCCACCAAGCACAGGGAGAACATGCAAACTCCATGCACACAGAGACGGGAATCAAGCCTGGATGGGAATCGAACCCGGACCCTGGAGGTGCAAGGCGACAGTGCTAACCGCTACACCACCGCGCCACCATTATATAATATTATTGTGTATTGGTGACTTTACTCCACGGCTGCTCAATCCGTTGTAGATCAGATTCCCCCGTGGTGCGTTCTCGTCCTGAGCTCGATGAGGAACCTCACTGATCATCTACACTGTACATCTACACTGATCATCTACACTGTACATCTACACTGATAAAGCATAAAGCTGCCTGTCTGTGATCCTGTTATAGAACAATAAACTTTCTAAACATTAAAAGCTGCAGATTTCAATCTAAACCTCGTGTCTGTTTGTGTCCGTGTGTTGTTGAGGACAGAATGTTCCGGAACGCAGCAGTTCTAATGACGCTTTTATTAATGTAGAAGCTTTCGACTGCCGAACTCCACTAAACAACAACAACTCTCTCTATCCTTCACATCTCTCCAAAACACTGTCGTAACCCAGAACTCAACCTGTTTGTGTAACTGGATATGAGGAACGTGTGTGTGTGTGTGTGTGTGTGTGTGTCAGGATCTTAGCAGCCTGGCTTCACAATAATATAAAGACAAATCCAGCACTTTCCATCTGGTTTTTATGATGAGTCTGATGATGATGAGTGTGTATAAAAGATAAAAGTGTTAAAGTCTTAAAGCTGCAGCTCTGCAGTAACACGTCACTCCGGCACTCACACACCGGACAACACGCCTCACACACGCCTCACACACACCGGACAACACGCCTCACACACGCCTGGAAACTGTTAAGACATGTGAAGAGCCACAGGAACGTCACGTCACGCAGCCCTGGATTAGTTATTACTGTAGTGTTACAGTATTATATAATAATAATAATAATAATAATAATAATTATTATTATTATTATTATTATAAAATAATTACTAAACTGAATTTACTGTAAAATAAAAATATATAGCTTTCTTTTTTAATTGGCCAAAAGATTATGATTAATTTAACATTCCTGTGACTCACAAACAACAAATCTGTCTCTTACACACTCAAGTAAGTAACGAGTTTTAAAGAGAGGAACAGTGACCCTCCCGGGAGGAAACGCCCAGGACACAGATAAGGACAAATCCATGTTTGGGTTTTTGTCATTCAGGAAGTTGGCCTGCAACCTGGCAGAAGTGCTTACTGAGCACTACACACACACACACACACACACACACACACACACACATACACACACACATACGCACACACACACACACACACACACACGCACACACACACACACACATACATACACATACACACTCACACACATACACACACACACACACACACACACACACATACACACACACACACACGCACACACACACACACACATACATACACATACACACTCACACACATACACACACACACACACACACACACATACACACACACGCACACACACATACACACACACGCACACACACACACACACACACATACACACACGCACACACACTCACACACACGCACACACACGCACACACACGCACACACACACATACACACACATACACACACACACACACACACACAGAGTGGTGTCCAGCCCATGTGTGAACATGTTTCCTCATGCTCCCAGTACCACTCCGAGTCTTGGGATATGGATGAAACCCTCCACTGATGTGACACTCTGGTGATTCAGTACATTCAGGTGGTCAGCTGACTTCATTTTATTGCCCCATAACGTTACTGAGTCTCGACCTGATCACCTGATCAACCCCAGATCATAACACTGTCTCCAGAGGACGTGTACAGTGGACACTATACATGATGGAGCATCGCTTCATGTCCTTCACTTCTTACCCTGACACGCCCATCACTCTGGTATAGGGTCAGTCTGGACTCATCAGGTCACATGACCTTTTCCCACATCACTCCAAAGTCCAGACTTTATGATCCCGAACAAACTGAAGTCTTTTTTTAATGATGAGTCTCAATAACGTGTGGTTTTCTTATAGACACATATTTGCATGTTTTACTCGTAGAACAGGAGGAACCAGCTCGGTAATGTTCATTACAGTTCTTTAAAACAATGCTTAGGATTAAAATGATCTCACTCCCTTTGAAGGATCAGGAAAATAAGGAATTTATCAAAAACATTTTGTCAAAATTAAAGATGCCCTACGCTTCATGCTCCTGCCCCCTGTTGGCGATAACACAGAACTACCCTGTGCGACTCAACACCTGACCTGATACGACGCTCACGCGTGTGTTATACATCTTATAAAGTGAATATGATCTGCTTCCCCCTTACTCTGGTGTGCAGGATGTGGAGGAGTGTGTATCGGTGATGTCGGCGAGCCACACGGTGTGTTTGGGGGTGTAGAAGCTCGAGTCGGGTGTACGGTGCCCACACCGGGGTTACTGCTGGACAAACGGCCCGGGGTGTGTGAGGAGACGCCTACGACGAAGACCAGACCGAATAAACCGCCAGACAAGATCGAGAAAGAAGATATATTATGATTTTTCTTTTCAATTTATTTAGACAATATGAACCTCACCCGTGCAGCATGGTGTAGGGGGCGACACCGGCGTCCCAGTGGGAACAGACGGACTCCCTCTCTGGATCGTCTCGTCTGGTTTGTGCGCTCGAGCGGGGCGTCTGGACGAGTAAGGCACCGTCACTGGGATGGACTTGGACATGGCGTACTTTGGACCCGTGCAGCCGCCGTGACCCTGAGGGTGAGGTTAAGGTCAAGTGAGGACAAGAAACTACAGGTGGAGAAAAAGATGTCACGAGTCATCCTTATGTGTTTATGCAAATGAGGCTTTGTGAATATGTTAAATATGTTTATTTCACACTGTGTGAAGAAAACTGATCAAAAAGGACTTTAAATTCTAATATAAATCTAAAAATATTAAACATCTTGAAAAACTCGACCGTAACATCACAGACTGAGGACAGAAGCAAACATGATGAATTAAATTAATTAAAGTATTTTGCATATAAATGTAGAAATATCAGGAATAAAGTTTAAGTAATAAAGGCCAAGGCGTGATGATTAAGTGGGTGATTAAGTTACAGCTGATGTATTGTTTTTAGTTCCTGCAGTTTGTTTTATGATTAAACACTTTAGAGACGCAGCGACTGAACATCATCTGTTCTAGCCCTCAGTGTTTCATCAGAAACATACAGTATATAATAAACCCTCCACCTGCAGGTTGTTGAGCTCTAGGGGCAGTTCCCAGTCTGGACTGTGTTTGCAGCTCAGCAGCGCCCCCTCCTGCTCAGAAAACAGACAGAAAACACACCATTCACTGATTCTCCTCTGACCTCATCATGTCTTTTCTCATTATTTCTCCTAAATCAGGGTCGTTCGGTACCTTGCAGGTTTTTATCAGCTGGACCGCTGCACAGTGAGCTCCAGGGTCCAGTGTTTCCAGAACCTTCCTGAGCTCCAGCACACACTCTGTTATAAACAATATGTAGATGTGTGTGTTAATATTATTTTATTGCATTAAAAAATATTTATATACATTTTTCAGAAGAAAGATATTCATCAAACCTTCAGCCAGCGGCCGCTGTTTTGGATCAGAACTCCAACATCGTGTCATGATCTGCGAGAGGGCGTGGCTCTGTGGTGCATCTGGGGGCAACAGATTCATCTCTACACTCAGCTCTGCCCCGCCCGGGGAGCACATGATGAGGTTCTGCAGCTGATCGAAACCTAAAGACATCAACATCAACATAAACATCAACATCAACATCGACATCAACATAAACATCAACATGAACATAAACATCAACATAAACATCAACATCGACATCAACATAAACATCAACATAAACATCAACATCAACATAAACATCAACATGAACATAAACATCAACATAAACATCAACATCGACATCAACATCAACATAAACACTCTGTGCACATTTACAGAACAAAAACAGGTAGAAAAGGGAAATATTACAAAACTTTATTTCAAATGATTTTGTTCATTAATCTCTGTACTAAGTGAAGGGAGTTTATAATCAACGTCTCCTGTAATAATATTTATTTAATGCGATATTATGGCGCGTCTTTGTCCCCCCTGGGGTGTGTTCCTCGTACGTCGCTAACTCAGTTAGCTGGATTTGATTGTTGTGGATTTGTCCTGATCTTGGATTGTTTCGTTCTCCGATGCTCATCTCGCACTTGTTGTCATAGCAACATGTCCGTAAGCTTGAACCTGCTCGGTAGCAGGTTTATTTCATGTAAACAGGATTAAGGCTGCGCTCCTGCCGGGTTATGATTGGTTGAAATGGTGAGGTCACAT
>CM060119.1:942754-952754 GCA_030522415.1 Channallabes apus
CAAGTAGGTGACACATTCTGGACACATGTGTATACACACACACACACACACACACACACACACACACACACACACACACACACACACCTCATAGAGCAGTGAGTGTAGAGATCCCTCAGGCATCCAGTCCCACAGCAGACCCGTGAGAAAACGACTCCGATACACACCTACAGGCTGCAGAACTCGCTCCACACACACTCCACCCTGCGTCAATGCGTCCTGTATCTGTGACAAACACCTGAAGGGCACACACACACACACACACACAAAGGCAACCTTTTAAAACTCAACATGAAAGAGAAAATAAACCTGACGGGTTTCAGTTTGCGGTGGCGACTCGGCGTCTGTTCGAGAATATTCAAGAAATTTCATCACGTTGCTAAAAACATCACGACCTCGTGATCAGAACCACACGGTTCTCACACACACCTTTACATTATTTACAATAAATGGAATAAATCATACACAGCCCTAACTTGTAGATTTGTTTTCACAGATGTTATTATTTATCATATATAAAATAGTTTTTATAGTTTTGATCATAAGAAAAAAACCTTGTATTAAAGTTATCAGTTCTTTCTGAATGTGATAATTATTCTCATCCTGTACGTCAGGTTAAAATCAGTAGCTTTCCTCGTGCTGGATGAGTTCGGTCACATCTACACCGTCACTACCTGTAACAGTTACAGGTGCAGAGCAGAATTTAAGTAAAAGGACTTCAGGATAAAAGTGAAAAAAAGTAATAAATAAAAAAAGTGGCACCTTTACGCTTATCCCATAAGGGGCAGCACCTTTACGCCCACCCTGAGGGGAGGCGGCACCTCTACGCTCACCCAGAAGAGGGTTGGCACCTTCACGGCCACCCCATGAGGGTTGGCACCTTCACGCCCAGCCTGAGGAGGGGCGAGGGCCCTTTATGCTTACCTGTCCGAGTTCAGGAGTTTGAGAGCGACGGTGCGCCCGGATGTCTTCAGGTGGCCCCGTAGGCACGCGCCCACACCGGTTCTGACCAAAGCCACATGGATCAGCTCCGCTTCCTCTACTGGTACCAGCACCGCAGTCATGTCTCTCTCTCTCGCTCTCTCACACACACACTCTCTCTCGCTCTCTCTCTCACTCACACACTCTGTCTGTCCCCCTCTCCCCCCCTCACTCACACACACACACACACACACACACCCTCTCCCTCTCAGACCCTAACTGTGTGTATAAAATCACACACGGACGGAGTGTGTGCAGTACAGAACTCTGGTTGCTGGCTTGTGCAAAGTGAAATAAAAAGCAGCTCGTATTCAGTCAGAGTGACGCAATGTGTTTACGTCGCTCCTGATTGGCTGCCTGAGCGGCGGAATTCCCCTTTCATCATCCCACTGCTTGTCTTTCACCTCCTGCTTCTGTTTCTCCTGCAGAGTGAGGGAGAGTGTGAGTGAGTGTGTGTGTGTGTGTGTGTGTGAGTGTGTGTGTGAGGTCTTGCAGGGACAATGCATTTTTTTTTTAGTTCTACTAAAGCTGAGAACCTTTATACTAAGCTGTAAATAAAATGCAGTTTTTCTGACTGTGTTACTGTCTGTGGTTAATAAAGGGTCGGACCTGGGTGATATTGTAGCTCCGTATTAACTGACCAAGTTGAAGCTTATAGAGATTGAATAAAATGGGTCCCAGAATTGATCCCTGATGGATTCCACATCAGATTCATAACCGTTACATGCGTAACAAATTAATAAGTTTAATCACAATCTGAACTATTTAAGAATTCTTACAGAAAGAAGAGCGATAAAGTCCAGTGACAGGAAAATTTTAATTAAAAAAGGCTTTAATATTTAGTGATTTGTTAAATATTTGCGAAAATAACACACAGATTCTCCTCCATCCACAACATTTCAATGAATTTTCTCAAGTCTCCTCTGCACACGGATCATGTCTCCACTTTCAGCAAAGTTCTAATCTGGACACTCACGTAATCTTTGCCTAACTGTCTGATTGATTTATGATTCCGTGATTAACGATAAAAGCATTTCATAGTTGTTTTGGATCATTATCATATTGGAAAATGTAACCTCCTTCAAGAGGCAATCCTGGAGTTTGAGGTGAAATATCCTGGAACATCGATCTTCACAACAAGAGCCAAAAACATCATGTTTATTAAAGGCGAAGGAAGAGTTTTTTGAAACGGAGAACAATGTAAAGAAACTCACAGCATGTGTATATTTATTTTAAGTAAACTGTCAGGGTGTCAATAGTTCTTCCACAAACCCTCCATTTTTGTCTTTATCGAGAATCATAAACACGGAACCGTCACTAATGATAAAATCAGAACTTTATTCCACAAAACTTTTATTAATGTTTTATAAATATGTTCGACTATAAAACGGGACTCATGATGAAACTTTCTGGTGAATGAAGGTGTGAAAGTGATTGACATTTACAGAAGACTTCAGTCACAGTGTGGTGATGGGACTCTTAGACGTAGTGAAACATCTGAAAGGTGCAAACGTTTCAGAACCTTCAGAACCAGGAGATCGAATGTCAGTGAATGACGGTGAGATACTGTAAGTGCATTAGTGTATCAGGGTTTTTCCTCTCAAAACCACCTTCTGTTATTCTGTACAAGCAAAAGTCCTGCTTTGACTTGAACGCCCCATGTATAACACAGCTGTAGGTTTATGTAGAGTGTAAGTCAGGACTCAGGAGTCATTCAACGTTCCTCTAGGGTGAGAACGACAAATAGCGGGAAGTCCCGTCTCTCCCCCGGCTCACATGTTCATGAGGAGGAAATGCTGAGGTTTACACACAGAACACACACGTGCAGGGGGGGGGGGGGGTGTCTCAACATATCTAAAAACATCTTGACATTTTCAGGTCCATGTCTTATGCTGGTCTCAGTCCAGACTGCACATGGCTTCACCACACACGGCCTGCGTTCAAGTTATTTCATTTCATTCCTTTCCTTTCTTTTCGAACTTGTATGATGTGTGTGATGATGTCATGGTGGCTGATCTGAGATCATTCGGCTAATCCGAGTCCAGTGAAGAACACAATAATGGCTTTATGCTAGAATGTTCCAGCAGGATTACAGACACTTCCTGCTCTGCTTGGTGTGTTAATGTTCTGTTGAAGAGTCATGGCGAGTCATGTTCATAGGACTTCATGACCACATTGAAGGAAACGATCATTTCATAGTAAAAACAATGTAACACTGAAAACAGGAAGAAAGACCTAATAGGTTCACTTTCACATGAGCAAGCCAAGGGGGACGGCGGCAAGGAAAAACTCCCTGAGATGGCATTAGGAAGAAACCTTGAGAGGAACCAGACTCAACAGGGAACCCATCCTCATTTGGGCGATAACAGATAGAAATGATATAACATCTTGTGTGTTGTGCAGGTGAAAATTCAATATGACAGAAATTATTTAAATTGACCTGAAGACCAGTTCAGCATAGGGACGAGTCAGTAGGTGCAGAGGGCAGATGAGGTCTGGATCACTGGAAGCACAGGAGCAGCATGTGTAGCTCCAACCATCATAAAGCTGAATCCAGCTGGAGCTGCTCCTTCTCTGGTAAAGCTGTAAAGTCTTATTAACTTCTAGAGAGTAAAGAGAGGCCGGTGAATGAACGGCGGTTTGTAGCTGCTATAAAGTGAGAACAGGAACGGACTCGTTTCACCAACACTGTATGTAGGAACGTATAAGAAGAACGAGGTTTTGGGTTTCTGTCAATAAAAAACATCAGTAATGTCTGGAATAATGCGGTGGTGTAAGAGGAATAAAGCACTTATTGAAAAGATCTAAAGATCATGACCTCCTCTGTGAACATAGTAACAATCCTGAGGAGGGAATCTTTATAGTTTTACAGGAATTTATTTTAAACTGATCTGGATTTAAAAAAAGAAACAGAACATCACGGACCTCATGACTGATGACACTTTCACCTCTATTTAGGATTATAAAACAAAACCCCAGCGGAAAATGAAGCAAAACCCCTCACACACACACGCACACACGCACACACACACACACACACACACACATGCAGAATTAACAATACACTCCATGACATCACACATTTGCCAAATTTCTGTGTGTTCGTGTGTGTGTGTGTGTGTTCGTGTGTGTGCGTGTGTGTGTGTAATTTGGTAATTGAGTGATCTCCCTGTGTCATTGAGAGACAGTAAAAACCCTGTTGTGTAATTTTCCACGGAGGCTTTACAACTTTCTCCTGAATCTGCTTCCTACATGACTTTCTTCACCAGTCACCTGTTACTACACTTTTTATTTCTTTGCCAAATCTGTCTTGAAACTGATTTTTGGTTAAATTTACAAAGAAAAAGAAAACATTGTTAAGACACTAAATTCATGTCAGTTACACAGAGGCAGTGGACTACATTACACCTGTGTGTGTGTGTGTGTGTGTTCCAGTTTGTTTTAATCAGACGGTTTGTGTTCTGCTGGTTGTGTGTGTGTGTGTGTGTGTGTGTGTGTGTGTGTGTGGCTTTCCCCATGTGTTAGCTGTGCAGCGCATCTCGTCGCAGGTATACAGTACGACTATACAGTACAGTACAGTGTGTCCAGGAGACCAGGTGGAAAGGCCAGAAGCTTAGGATCAGGGTTCACGTTGTTGTACCATGGTGGTGTGGAGTAGGACTAGGAGAAGTGGACTAGGAGAAGTGGAGTAGGAGAAGTGGACTAGGAGAAGTGGACTAGGAGAAGTGGAGTAGGAGAAGTGGACTAGGAGTTATTCTGAAAGAGGAGTTTGTAAGGAATGTTGTAGAGGTGAAGAGAGGATCAGACAGGCTGATGAGTCTGAAGCTGGATATTGATGGTGTGATGTTCAGTGTTGTTGGTGGTTCTGGTCCTCAGGTAGGATGTGAGTTAGAAGAGAAGGAGACATTCTGGAGTGAGTTAGATGAAGTGATACATATGGACGTATATTAGTGCCAAAATTCCTCAAAGCAAAATAGCAGGTTGAATTAAATAAACTGAAAAAAAAAACGTGTTGCAGTAAAAATGTTAGAATTTTTCTGCATTGCAATTTGATCTGAATTGAAAGAAATCCTTAGAGCGTTTACAATGATTGACATTTTTGAAATATACAACCACTGCAGTTTATTGTGGTTGTATATTTCAAGTGAAAATGTAATTCAAGCATTTAAAATTCAATGCAAAAATATTCAAGTTAATAAATTGCAGTTCAAAAATATTTTCAATTTTTAAAAATATAATCTTTACAATCTTACAAATTGAGGTCACTAAAATTCAGGTAATAAAATTCAGGTAATAAAATTCAGGTCTCCGCATCCAGTGTTATGCGCTAAAATGCCCCCCTGCCATGGTTTATCCCCCCCCCCCCCGCCCCCCCCTACATAATCACTATCAAAGATTATATTAGAACATAAATTCATAGGTTAATGGTTTACAAATAAAAAATTACACAAGACAATACAATAAAATAAGCAATATGTAAATAAATATGTTGTACATATTTAAAAGTATATATATATTTTTTTCATATACTGTACAAGATAATAATTATATATTTTATAATAAACTTAGTTTCGTCTAATTTTTCATCATAAACAGTATATATTTTTTAATATATATAAATGTTTATTTCGCATTTTTTGCATATTCATGTTCAAAGCCCTGAAAAATAAATGTGCCACAAAATAAACATTATACAAGAATTTGTATTATTGATCTTTATTATTAGTAAAGTGTGGATAGTACGGTTTAATATCAGTCTGATTAAAATAAAATAAACACATTTTTTCTCACAAATTATTTTATGCAACGCAATTACAACATTTCAGTTTCAGTTTAATATTTAGTATAAAGTCATAAGTCTTGGGACAGTTAATATCTGCCGCACTGTGACTTTGTCACATATAAAATTGTAGATCAGTGGCTGTGCTGAAATTAACCCCATTTCTCTTTTTATTATTGTAATTTATATTTTTTATTTATATCCTTTTTATATATCTTGTAGTTTTTGTCCATCATTGCAGTAGTACCTCTGGTCAGTTCCCACATTAACCCTGAGTCTACTGACTGCATGTAAGATATTCAGTCTGTCTCCACCTTCAATTAATTAAAAAAAGGAAAAACACTTTATACATTATTTTTGAAATGTAAAAATTTGAACAATAATGACTACATTATGACAAAATCTTTGATCAAAATCAAAATGATCTTTGTGAAAAATCAGACGTTATGTCCATGTCTGCACTAGAGCTGCACTCGCTCACTTCAAACCTACAATATATATATTTTTAAATCAGATTTTGTGTCTGTTACTGTCATGATCCGGATGGTAATGGCTGTTGTAGTTGCCATGGGCACAAACGGGCAGGCATAGGCGCAGAGGGGTGTTTTTAAACAAAAGAGTCTTTAATTAACATAAAACATGAACACAGAAGAAACCAAACCAACATAGGAACAAACTCAACTATAAACAGAGGCTCTAGGACATGACACACGACTGAGACTTTATGACGACACATGAGCTCTAGGACTAAACATAGAATGCATAGGCTATATGGCGAAACATCAGCTCTATGACTAGACATACAGTGCAGTGCATAGGCTCTAGGCACAAGACAGGCACAGAGACAGACTGGAAACTGGAGACACAGACTGGAAACTCAGGCTTAGGGCTAGAGACACAGGCTAGGGACTAGAGACCGGACCAGAGACAAGAGACAGGACTATGGCATGGCAATCAGCTAGACATGGCTACTAGCTGAACTTGGTTATGAGCTAACCCTGGCAGTCAGCTACACATACATCTAGCTAATCATGTCTTTAGCCTGACATGCACATAGCTACACTTATCTACTACACTTATCTACAGCGATACGGAGTAGGTGACCGTGAACTGTTGGGCATAAAGTGGGCTTTGGAGGAATGGCGTCACTGGCTCCAGGGTTCCAGTGAGCCATTCATCGTCTGGATGGATCACCAGAACCTACTCACCATCCGCAACCTCAAGCAACCGAACCCACGACAGGCACGGTGGGCCCTGTTCTTCGAACAGTACGATTTCCATCTTTCGTACCGCCCGGGGTCAAAGAACACCAAGGCCGACGCCCTCTCCCGTCAGTATGAGCGAGAGGCACCCCGGGCGGAGCCCGTGCCTGTCCTTCCACCCACCCAGATCATCGCACCCCTGCACTGGGACATGGAAACGAGGGTCCGCCAGGCACTGACCAGCGAACCTGCACCGGCAGGCGTGCTGCCCGGACGGCTCTATGTTCCCACTGAACTCAGGCCCGAAGTTCTCCAGTGGGGCCATTCTTCGCCCGTCGCGGGCGACATGCAACATGGGGGGCGCTTCAACCACTCCCAGTTCCCCGTCGGCCCTGGTCGCACATCGTTGTGTGCCTCACCATCGTTGACCGCTTCTCCAAGGCAGTGCACCTGGTGGCCCTCGCTGGACTCCCGTCAGCCAAAGACACAGCCAAGCTGATATTGGAGCACGTAGTCCGATTGCATGGGTTCCCAAAGGACATCGTCTCGGACAGAGGTCCCCAGTTCACCGCCCGGTTCTGGAAGGCCTTCTGCCGTCTGATCAATTCGTCCTGCAGTCTGTCTTCTGGTTACCACCCCCAGACGAATGGTCAGACGGAGCGAACCAACCAACAGCTGGAGCGTTACCTGAGGTGTTTTGTGTCGGATCGTCAACGCTCCTGGGCCCGCTGCCTCAAATGGGCTGAGTTGTCTCACAACCTCCATGTGTCCTCAGCCACCAACCTGAGCCCATTTGAGGTATGCCATGGTTTCCAACCTCCGATGTTCACCCACCAAGAACCGGAGGTTGACATACCATCGGCCCAACAGTTGGTTCGCCGGTGCCAGCGGCTATGGCACCAAGCCAACCTTGCCATACGACGGAACCAACACCAGCTATGTGACCCAACACCGCCGCCGGCACCCTCCGGGATGGTTGTACCACGTAGGTGACAAGGTATGGCTGTCCACCAAAAACCTCCACCTGCACACAGAGTCACGAAAACTGTCACCAAGTGGGCACCCATTATCTGGTCGACTGGGAGGGCTACGGCCCAGAGGAGCAGTCCTGGGTTCCAGCTCGCTTCATCCTCGACCCTGGGCTCATTAGGGACTACCGTCACCGGGTATCCTCCACCCCTGGACCGTCCGGAGTCGGTCCTGGACAGGGGGGTACTGTCATGCGCACTCAGCCGCGACCGGCATTAGGACCTGGAAGGAAGACGGTCACAAACCTGAAAGCATAAAAGGAAACAAGATGGCGCCGCACATCGCTCTGTCATTGAGTTTTGCCCATGCTGCCTCGGTATCGTTCGAGTTCACGTGAGTACTCACTTTCTTGGGTTCGCTTTCAGACTGAGTGTGTGTTTATAGGACGCGGGTTAGATTGTGTCTTTCCTTTGCTCATTTGTTTTGAGAGTCCTTATAGCAAATCGCGTGATTATCCTGCCCGCTCATGTTCTATCCGCGTTTGGGTTTACCATTCATGCTACAGGGCTAACTGCTAAAGCTACGTCTTCTGGTCGTCATTGGGTTAGTTCGTGACAGTGAGCGTGGCATAATCGCAGAGGCAAGCTGTTGGTTTTAACGTTCTTTTCATTATTGAAAAAACATGAAAAAAAACAGAAGCTCCTTTCTGAGAGCACTCGTAACTGTACGGTACAAAACACAACCAAAATCTTTAACCACCACAATTACTATCACAACAAACGTGCTCAGTCAGGCTATTTATAATCAACCTAAATTACTTTCCTCGGTTCAGGTGAATGCCTACGTCACCTGACCGAGGTGTATCCTGGGAACTGAAGTTTAACTTAAAACTTCAACAAACAAACCAAGTCTTTGGGCACATTGGCGCCCTCTAGGGGTTCATTATTTTATTTACCTTTATTTAACCAGGCAAGACAGATTAAGAACAGGTTTCTTATTTACAACTGTGGCCTGGCAAAGGCTGAGCCTTTTGGGGGAAATAGGGGAACTGATAAAAAAATTAATCATTTTAAGAAATATAAACGAAATTACGAAAAAAAAAAATTTAAGCAAAGAACAGAAAATAAGTTACATATTAAAATAATAATAATAATAATAATAAATAAAAAATATATACATATACATACACATACATATATACAGTGGTGTGAAAAACTATTTGCCCCCTTCCTGATTTCTTATTCTTTTGCATGTTTGTCACACTTAAATGTTTCTGCTCATCAAAAACCGTTAACTATTAGTCAAAGATAACATAATTGAACACAAAATGCAGTTTTTAAATGAAGGTTTACGTTATTAAGGGAGAAAAAAACCTCCAAATCTACATGGCCCAGTGTGAAAAAGTGATTGCCCCCCTTGTTAAAAAATAACTTAACTGTGGTTTATCACACCTGAGTTCAATTTCTGTAGTCACCCCCAGGCCTGATTACTGCCACACCTGTTTCAATCAAGAAATCACTTAAATAGGAGCTACCTGACACAGAGAAGTAGACCAAAAGCACCTCAAAAGCTAGACATCATGCCAAGATCCAAAGAAATTCAGGAACAAATGAGAACAAAAGTAATTGAGATCTATCAGTCTGGTAAAGGTTATAAAGCCATTTCTAAAGCTTTGGGACTCCAGCGAACCACAGTGAGAGCCATTATCCACAAATGGCAAAAACATGGAACAGTGGTGAACCTTCCCAGGAGTGGCCGGCCGACCAAAATTACCCCAAGAACGCAGAGACAACTCATCCGAGAGGCCACAAAAGACCCCAGGACAACATCTAAAGAACTGCAGGCCTCACTTGCCTCAATTAAGGTCAGTGTTCACGACTCCACCATAAGAAAGAGACTGGGCAAAAACGGCCTGCATGGCAGATTTCCAAGGCGCAAACCACTTTTAAGCAAAAAGAACATTAAGGCTCGTCTCAATTTTGCTAAAAAACATCTCAATGATTGCCAAGACTTTTGGGAAAATACCTTGTGGACCGACGAGACAAGAGTTTAACCTTTTGGAAGGTGC
>CM060119.1:955254-977754 GCA_030522415.1 Channallabes apus
GATGTTTCTGCTACTTCTGCTCTGTAAAGACTTCATAACGCCTCTAATCTGAGCTGCTGTTAATTGGTCATTTTTCAGGCTGATAACTCTAAATGAACTTCTCGTCTGCAGCAGAGGGAGGTTTTGGTCTCGTCCTCCTGGGACGGCCTTCATGAGAGACAGTTTCATTATGGTGCTGGACGGATTTTGTAAATGCACTTGACGATACTGTTCTTGCAGGAACTATTACAGAAAGGCCGACCTCTGTGTCTTACAATAACAACTAACTGGTGTTTCTCTTGTTGTTACGTAATTACCTAATTCCATATGTGTTATTTTATAGTTTTGAAATCCGCAGTATTGTTGTAGAATGTAGAAAATAAATCACTAAACAAAAACAAAGACATTTGCAAGTGTTCTAAAACTTTTGAACGGTAGTGTGTGTTTCCAACAGATTATACTCACAGGTGATTTGATATCATTAAATCTTCATGAACACAGTGTATATTTTTATATTTGTTAAAAAACTTATTTACTGTAACTGCATGATAATATAATTTATCTCTAGACAGGGTTAGAGGAGGTTTGGTTTATTTCGAGTTAATCAGGTGATGAAATCAGTTAATCAGCTGTGTGATGAAAGAATTCTTAAAGAATTTGGACATCTGCTATCAGACCTATTGGTTAACTCTGACAAAGTGTTGATAGTAGGAGACTTTAACATTCATGTAGATGATGCTAACGACGCTTTAGCACTCACATTTATGGATTTACTAAATTCCTTTGGGGTTAAACAAAATATTATTGGAGCAACTCACCGCTTTAATCATACGCTAGATTTAATTATATCCCATGGTATAGATGTCTCTAATATAGAGATCATACCTCAAAGTGATGATATCACAGATCATCACCTCCTGACATATACTCTACCCGTAGAACAGATTAGCTGTGTCTCCCCACGCTATCAATCTGTTAGAAATATGAATCCCACTACTAAAGACAGATTCACAAGTAATCTGCCGGATCTGTCCCAATTTCTTATTAGACCCCTAAATGCAGATGATCTAGATCAGGCATGTCAAACTCAGTTTGGCTCTGGGGCCGGATCCAGACTTTCTGTCCTCAGGTGGGCCGGATCAGTAAAAGAATGTCAACTCCAAATATTTAGCTTTGTTTTTCAGTACTATGCTTTATCATTCAGACTACATTTGTAGCCTACCCTACATATTATGATCATGGATGACAAGGGAACTTTTCTAAGCACAACACATTTATTCACAAACAATGGGGAAAAAAATTATTTTCATGTTTGGTGGTGAATGTGTTAACAACTGGTTTATTTTAACAGTTGAGTGAATGCAGTTTTACACCTGAACCAACTCACCACATTAACAAACTCAAGTGGGAGCTATGAAAAATATATTCCTTTTTAGACTAATATTGGCAAAAGCAGGTCGCTTTTCAGGGCACACGACTTCTGCAGCCTTCAGCATGCATGTTTTTACAAACTCCCCATCAGAAAATGGCTTGGATGTCTGCACCAGCTCGATGGCCATAATGTAGCTGGCTCTTACAGCCCCATCAGCAATATCGTGTAAAAGTAGACTGCTGTTTCTTCAGACCAGCGACCAATTTGTTTATCTCATCTTTCCTTATTTGTCCTTTCAAGTGGTCATACTTTTCTTTATGATGAGTCTCATAGTGGCGCCGAATATTAAACTATTTGAACACTGCAACTTGCTGATTATATACCAAGCACATTGGTTTTGCATTCACTTCTGTGAATAAATACTTCTCAGTCCATTTTTCCTGGAAAACTCTGCATTCCGTGTCCACTTTTCTTTTTTTTGACAGTGCCATTTTGGGAAGGGTGTGTTGACCGATAACTTGTTTAGTAGTGGTGAATGGTGAAGCAAGATTGCCGGTTTATTTTTACTTTGACACATCACGTTGCGAATGTTTACATCCTGTGACTAACTCGTGTCAGTGCCGCATGCTGGACGTGAGCGCTTTTACACATTTACTGCCCTCTAGCGGCCGAAGGGAGCATTTGGTTTGTATTTATTAAAAAAAAAAAAAAATCACAACTTTTGATAGAAATGAGCTCGAGACTCGCTTCTTTTTTTGACATACTCAGAAATTTATGCTGGGCCGGATTAAATCATCCAACGGGCCGGGTCCGGCCCGCGGGCCGTATGTTTGACATGCCTGATCTAGATGAAGTGACTAGCAGCATGGGCACTATTCTTACCAGTACATTAGACACTGTTGCTCCCATCAGATTAAAAAAAGTCAGAGATAAAACATTGGCACCGTGGTACAACAGTCATACTCGCCCCCTAAAGAGAGCAACCCGTAACCTCGAGCGAAAATGGAGGAAAACTAAATTAGAAGTTTTTCGAATTGCGTATAAAGACAGTATGTGCAGCTATAGACAGGCTCTAAAAACTGCTAGGACCGAGCATCTTAGCCAACTGATAGCAAGAAACCAAAACAATCCCAGGTTCTTATTTAGTACAGTGGCTCGCCTAACAAAACCTAAGATGCCCGCAGAGAGTATCCCATCACAGTTTAGAAGTGAAGACTTTATGGACTTCTTTAATGAAAAAATCAATAATATCAGGAAGAAAATAATGGAGGTTCAACCTCTAATAGTATCTCACGATCCAGTTCAGCCTATACTGTAGCTTCACATTTAGATTTTCACTGCTTTACAGGTATAGGACAGGAAGAGCTGTATAAACTCATCACCTCGGCTAAATCAACAACGTGCCTGTTAGACCCAATCCCAACCAGATTTTTAAAAGAAGTGATGCTTACGGTTGGAGAGCCACTCCTAAACATTATTAATTCTTCATTACATCTAGGTCACGTCCCTAAACCTTTCAAGTTAGCAGTTATTAAGCCGCTTCTTAAAAAATCTAATTTGGACGCGAATGAAATAAAAAATTACAGACCGATTTCAAACCTCCCGTTCATATCAAAAATACTAGAAAAAGTAGTATCAGCTCAAATTTGCACATTCTTGCAGGATAACAACATCCTTGAAGAATTTCAGTCAGGTTTCAGGCCCCATCATAGCACAGAAACTGCACTAGTTAAGATTACAAACGACTTGTTTTTAGCTTCAGACCAAGGCTGCATCTCATTGCTAGTCCTGCTTGATCTTAGTGCTGCATTCGACACTATAGATCATAATATTCTCATAGATCGCTTACAAAATTATATAGGTATTCAGGGACAGGCATTAAAATGGTTTAGATCTAACCTGTCTGATCGCTACCATTTTGTAGATCTAAATGGAGAACCGTCTGGTGTAATGCCAGTGAAATATGGGGTCCCACAAGGGTCAGTTTTAGGACCTCTGTTGTTCTCAATATACATGCTTCATTTGGGTAACATCATTAGAAGACATGGGATTAGTTTCCATTGTTATGCTGATGATACCCAATTATATATCTCAACAAAACCAGATTAACTGAGTGTGTCCAGGACATAAAAGATTGGATGACCAATAACTTTCTTTTATTAAATTCAGATAAGACAGAGATATTACTTATTGGCCCAAAAACCAGCAAACAACAGCTTTCACAATTCAGCCTGCGCTTAGAAGGATGTACTGTTACTACCAGCTCAGCAGTAAAAGATCTGGGAGTAATATTAGACAGTAACTTGTCTTTTGAAAATCACATTTCAAATATCACAAAAACAGCCTTTTTCCATCTTCGAAATATTGCTAAACTTAGGAACATCTTATCCGTATCTGATGCAGAAAAACTAGTTCATGCATTCATGACCTCCAGACTGGACTATTGTAATGCATTACTAGGTGGTTGTCCTGCATCCTCAATAAACAAGCTTCAGTTAATCCAAAATGCAGCCGCCAGGGTTCTCACTAGATCCAGAAAATATGATCATATAACCCCAATATTATCATCCCTGCACTGGCTACCTGTTCAGTTTAGAATAAATTACAAAATAGTATTACTTACATACAAGGCCTTAAATGGTTTAGCTCCCACATACCTAACCAGTCTTCTGATACGCTACAATCCACCACGCGCCTTAAGATCACAAAGCTCCGGACTTCTGGTAGTTCCCAGAATTTCAAAATCTACAAAAGGGGGCGGGGCTTTTTCATATTTAGCTCCAAAGCTTTGGAATAGCCTTCCAGACAGTGTTCGGGGAGCAGACATGGTTTCTCAGTTCAAAAGTAGACTCAAGACGCATCTTTTTAATCTGGCATACACATAACTCATCCCAGTACTCATACTCCAGTACACCTATACCGAATGGCAACTACGCTAATTCTCCCCATCTGTTCTGTATTTCTCTACCCATCCCGAGGCATCGGGAGATTTTGCCAGCTTCAGTAGACAAAGGCCGACCCTGCGAGGTTCCTGAGGCATCCAGAGAAGGACCAGCTCCAGCTGGATTCAGCTTTATGATGGTTGGAGCTACACATGCTGCTCCTGTGCTTCCAGTGATCCAGACCTCATCTGCCCTCTGCACCTACTGACTCGTCCCTATGCTGAACTGGTCTTCATGTCAATTTAAATAATTTCTGTCATATTGAATTTTCACCTGCACAACACACAAGATGTTATATCATTTCTATCTGTTATCGCCCAAATGAGGATGGGTTCCCTGTTGAGTCTGGTTCCTCTCAAGGTTTCTTCCTAATGCCATCTCAGGGAGTTTTTCCTTGCCACCGTCGCCGTCACCCTTGGCTTGTTCATCAGAGACATTTCATTCATTCGTCTCATTATTATTATCTGCACATTTTTCTCACACATACACACTTCCAATTATTTTCTTTTCTATAATTATTATTATTATTATTATTATTATTATTATTATTATTTATTTTTATTTTTTTTTATTAAAATTTTTTTTTTCTTTTTTTATTAAATTTATTATTTTTTTGTTAAATTTCTTTAATTTTTGTGAAGCTGCTTTGAGACAATGACCATTGTTGAAAGCGCTATATAAGTAAAATTGAATTGAATGAAACATGAGCCGCATCCTTGATGTGATTTTCATCAGATAAAGCAGAAGTGATAAAGTGATGAAGTGATAAAGTGATAAAACACCGCAGCAGTAGATTTCACTGCACGTCACTTTTCCTCTTTACGTTTCCAGAACTGACTGTAATTACACACGTGTTACATTCAATGATATCGATCGTATATGGAGGAATGAAACTCATTCAGTCTGAGATCGTCGATTGTGTATATCAGTGAAATTTAACATCCGATTGATGGGAAAATCGGTGGATTGATGGGTATAATTACGTATATTACGTGCAGAGGAGTAGTGCACGTATGTGTGTGTGTGTAGCGCGGGTATGTGCGCATGCGCGACGGCGGCGCGTGCGCGATCTCTCCCCCCTTTCTCTCTCCCGCTCTCCTTTTCGCAGGAAGCCCCGCCCCGATGGAACGTGCCGTGACGTGCGCCGTGATTGGCTGGCTGTGGATCTGCGTGACTTCTTAAGCTCGCGAGTGGAAGCAGGAAGTGCGCGACTTATACCTTGTGTGTGACTTCCGTGCGCCGTTGTTGATTGGTGAATTAGTGAATTGTTGGATTGTGATTGTGTGATTAATTGAGTGATTGATTGAGTGATTGATTGTATGTTGAAGTGTTGGTGTGTGACTGTGTGACTGAGTATTTGTTTGTTACTTTGTATTTGTTTTTGAGTGACTGTGTGTGTGTTATTGTTTGTCTGATTGGAGAGAGAGCCTGTGTGTCGCGCCTTGCCTCTCTCCTTCCCTTTTGTTGTTTTTGGGTTTTCTTTTGTTTGTTTGTGTTAGCGTGGATGGAAGTGTTCCTCCCGCTTTTGTATATAGTTTTCTTTATTGTAAATATTGTGTGTATATATATTGTTTTGTTCTTTTTGTTTGTACATAATTGCAAGGAAGCAGTAGGGGTTGGGTGCCATTTTTGTTGTCCCCGGTTTTCTCCTGTTTTTGTAAGTAGTTAGGAAGCTAGTTTAGTTTTGTATTTTTGATTTCAGTTTTCTTTTTGGTAGTTTAGCTAGCTTGAGGGAGGAGATAGAGGGGGGTTTTGTTTATTGTTTTGGCCTGGCTCAATCCTGAAGCCCAGAGATTCCTGTATGTGTATGTGCGTGTGTGTTAAAATAAAAACCACGCACAAAATCTTGGTTGCAAGAATATTTATTTATAATCAATTTATTATTTTCTTTGTTTAATTATTATTATTTATTTCCCTTGACCCTAGACCGGGGGTCGTAACAACGTACATAACATACAGTTACTGTATAAAGCGAGAAAAAAGTGAAATAAAATCACAGACTGCTTCTGTTTGTAAATAACGTCATTAGATTTTATTTATCACCGTAAATAACACATTTATTCTTAAACTGAAAATAGCTCAAAATACACAAATACCAAAAAAAAGTTCAGCTTCAGTGGAAGAAAATCTCCTGAACCTTAATTCATGATGTTTAAAAGAAAAATATTTAACATTAATATTTATTTTTGTAGCTTAAATATGAAATCAGTGTTAATATCAGATCATTATAAGAATGGCTCAAGCAGCAAAAAAAAAAAAAAGTTCAAATCATGAAATTCAGAATGAAATTGTTGAACAGTTGGAGACAAAATGTTGAATTATGATGTGTTTATACTCTGAATTATTTTCGAAAATCTTTCAGAAATAAAGTTTAACATAAGTTATATACACATTATATTAAAATCAAATGAAATAACATGAATTGAGGTTCGAATTCTGTGAAATGATCAATTTAAATAAATAAAAGCACTAAATAAAAGTGCTGCCGGATGTTGGTCGGGTCGAGCCGCGGCTTCACGACAAAGAACAAAACGCTTTACATCACAGGAAACATGTGGAATTGAACTGACAGACTAAAGTGATCAGGTCAGATTAAACAGTAAAACTTAAACACTAACAATACTTTCGATCCGGAGCTCGTGGTTACTTTACATGACCTTTAAAAACTTTGTGCTTATTAATGTCTTGATATTTTGTTTTCTGTGTGGAAGCTGCATTTCCATCCCGCACATGACGTTCACACACAAACACAGAAACACGGCTTTATCGTCATCAGGATGAAATTTAGCTTCAACAGAGCGTGAGCTCTACATCTGTAACATCAGGACAACATCAGGTCAACATCAGGACAACATCAGGACAACATCAGGTAGTATCTTTTACTTACGATGTGTGAAAGAGTTTTTATGGCTAAAACAAACTCATATTTACACAAACTAACTTTTAAGTCTGTTCATGGCCACGCCCACAAAACTTCATGAAGGCCAAATGTTCAAAAAGAAATGAAAATGAAATAAAACGGCGACCAAATGATGAGGAATAGGGGAAGAGCGCCTTCTACAGGCTGCATGCGGTAGATCTTCCAATAATGTTTCACCACCGCAGTGTGTCAAGCTACCACACACACACACACACTTAGGGGCCTAAATTATTTTTTAAATGATTAAGAATTCTTGGTTGCTTGTGTCGTGACTCTTCGCCCGCTCACAGCCCCGCAGCGCCCCCTTGTGCTGGATTCCGTCATGTCAACAACCTTCTTAGTCACATGTAAATTTAGACGCTTTACGAACATCAGCGTAATCTGTATATAAAACCAGTCCAGATGGGTTTGTTTGTTTTATTTTGTAGTTAATTGTCTTGTTATAAACTTTGCATTTCTTGTTTCATTAAATTGGGAATAAATTAGTGCACTAAATAATGTTTACATAAAATGTGGACGTTTGATTTGTGTTGGATTTAACGCCAATAAATAATAGGAAATTTAATATCATTTAATAATAAGGGGTGAAAAACTCCTTTTATTCTCTTTGTGCTTAAACTTTTCCTCCCGTCTAAAGTGGACGCAGTAGTTCAGAACAGCAGTAGATATTTACGCGGGAAATAAAACTAAAGTGCTAACGAAAGAAAAAAACTGACTGAAAGAGTTAAACAAAAATAATAAAATCTTGAGGTTTATACAGTCGAATATTCAGCTTAATGTTGATGTTTTGTTTTTGTTTGTACTATAATCCAGTGCGCAGCGACGGACCTGCCCAGCAGGGTTTAATGCAGGAAGATAAATGGTTATAACACACACCACAGATATCACACACCTCTTTCTAAAATCACTCCTAAACACACTCCTAGCTTTTTTTTTGCTTTTTTTTTTTTTTGTCTTTGAAGAGTCACTGGTTTTGGGAGGTCACTCCTAAGTTCTCTCCTGAGTCTGGAGCATGTGCTGTCGTGTGGATCCGGTGCTGCTCAAGTCAGAACTGGACTCGGAGTTCTTCTGGATCCGCTCCAGAGTGAAGAACCGCAGCCAGAGGAAGAATCCTGCGTGTGTTAATGACGGTATTTAAGATTATATGACAAACACAGTGTTCTAACCAATTTATTACATTTAATTTAAATCATTCATTTCACTAATTTAGTTTGTTTTAATCAATTAATTGGATGTAATAATTTATTTATTTATATTTATTATTATGTTCCCAGTTATATAAACAATGAATTTCTTAGTTTTAAATTGTATTAAAAATCATATATTACTAGCTCACAAATTAACTTAATTTGTAATTCTTTATATAATTTACAGTTAATGCCATAAAATATTCGATCTAGACTAAACGAAGGCTCTGAGGCGGGTATTAAACTCCAGGCCGGATCGTGAGGAGTTAAACAGTTAACCAGCAGCGGCGTGTGAAGTGAACACGCAGCAGGAACACTGTGTCCTGATATCATCTGCACAGGAAAGTTCTGGCACACGAACAACGGCGTTGGCGTCGCGGCCCCTCGGCTCGGTCTGTGCAGAGGGAGGACACGCCCTGAAACTCACCTTGTAATGAGTTAATGATGCAGAAGAGGAAGATGGCGGTTTCTGAGGGTTCAGAAGTGAAGAAAGCGAGAGCCCAGGTGGAACCGAACAGACAGCTGAGACCCCAGATGCTGAGGAACGCCACGCGGTTCCTCCTCCACTCGTCCCTGTTGCGGATCTTCCTGAAGACCTGGATGAGCATGATGATGCCGGAGCTCACCACCGCCACCAGCAGGCCCATGTTGATGATGAAGTGAGCCATCAGAGCCGACGTAGAGTCCGTCATCCAGCACCTGAACCGGCACACAACATCTGGACCATTAACCATCGCTGAACACAACATCTGGACCATTAACCATCGCTGAACAAACAATCCGCGTTCACACAGACTGTGAGATCATCGTCATGCCTTACATGCGATACGGTTTTGTGAGATCATCATCAGAGTTCACCGTCCTCTGGCCGTAAACGCCTCCGATGGATCCCAGAATGATAACCGGCAGAGCGGGAACGCCTGGAGCAGACACGGGAATGACGAAATCAAGGAAGTGCTTCATCATACAGCCAGATCAGAGTTCTCTGAAGCAGCTCCACCAAACTCAAAACACTTATTTATGTGTGTGTGTTTGTTTGTTGGTCGAGTTGTTTGGTTTGGTAAATTAATTTTAATGCGATATTATTAAAAACTGAAATCTAAAATATATTTTACTCTGTGAATCTGAATAGAAAGTCTTTAAAAAATGTCAGGAAAAACATCTTTCTTCCTAAAAATGAGTTCTGTTTGTCTAATTCTTGTTCTAGAGCTCATTTTTAAATAGAAATAATAATAAAAGCTGATATGTTCAAATATACTGCATCTAAACTAACCTTAAGTTATTGTTGTAAAAATTGTTGTCTGAAGTTGCTTTAAAACATAATATAGTTTCAAAAGAAGTCATAATAATAATTTAAAAAATATATTATTATTATTATTATTACTTAAAACAAAATATCTAGAGGCTTGATAATAAACCTTAACCCTCCTTGATCTAAAGTGAGTAAACGTACCGAATCCCAGCAGGTACCAGGTCCATGGATTTGGTGTCTGATTAAACACCATGTACATCATCCAGAAGGTGTGAATCACTTCCACAGCCATCCAGCAGAGGACGCTGATCAGCATGTAGTGCAGCAGGCCCCCGATGAAGCGACACACACCCTCGGACGCAACGTTGGCCACGGTGCCGGTGAGGACGAAGAGCACGAGGAGGAAGAACAGAGCCACAACCAGACCGCGGTGCACCAGACTCGACTTGTTCTTCAATTTCCTAAAAAACAAACAAAAACAAAACAATAATATAAAATCAGAATAATAAAAATCATCACCTGCTGTACCACAGCACACACACACACACACACACACAGCATGACCTCTGACCTCTGTCTGCAGAGTGATATGAAGAGGATGGCACAGCTGGCGATGGATATGGCGCAGCCCACGGCGGTAATGAAGGTCAGAACCTCTAGGTGGCGCACATTTCTGGTAGGGTTCAGATCCTACAGCGAGAGACGGAGAAATATCCAACATTAAAGGTCCGTTCCCTAACAAATGTCCTTTAATGTCCAAGGTAATAAAGGTCAGCTTATATAAGGTCATAGAGGTGTAGTAGAGTCAGTCCATTATTATTGGCACCCTTCAAATTGATGGGCAAAAATTATGTTAGTTTCAAAGAGAAAACCTGTATTATTATCAGACACATAAGTTTATTAATGTACTTTTGTTATTCCAAAATTATTACCCTACAAAAGTCTAATACATAAATACTGCACACCCAAAAGAAATGAAAAATTTACTCTTTGTTCTCAAACATTATTTCTTTCTCTGTCTGTCTGTCTGTCTGTCTGTCTGTCTCTGGAATAATAAAGTGCCCCCCTTCAGCTGTATATTTTTAATGAATCAGGTCCTAAATAACAGCCATGTGCTCCCCTGTTACCGAACTCTAACCTCAGATCAAAAACTAAAAGTGTAACAGATTGTGATATGAAGTCATCTTTACCCCAAAAAGTAAACCGACATTCTTCAGAAAGCAGCTGGGGGAAGAACAAGCGCACGCTTCAACTGCAGAATCACTTTTAGCCACAAAAACTGAAACTAAACTTTTTCTGTAGGAGTTTATCAGTTTCTCTCTTTAGTCTGAGAACGTTCAGCCACTCTTCTTCACACCGCTGCCTCGGTTCACTAAAGTCTAAGGGCATTTGTTTCTGCACAGCTCTTTTACAATCCCACTACGGAACCTCAGCAGGGGATGAGCTCTCGTCTTTATCTTGGCCGTTCCAACACCTTTACTTTTTTCTTCTTCAGACACTCAGATGTGGAATTGCTGGTGTGTTTGGCATCACCGTCCTGCTGCACGGCTCGAGAGACAGATTTGTCTCAGTAATTAGTACTGTGGGACGAGGTGGAGTTCATTGTTGTCTCAGGGTGTCTCAGGGTGCAGACGAGGGCCAAATCCTCAGCACTCCATCACCATGCTGGTGTTTGGTTTTCTTTGAACATGGCACGGTGTGTGATCACCAAACATCTCTACGTTGGTCTCATCAGTCCAGAAGATAATGTTCCAGAACATTTGTGGTTTGTTCAGATGCAATTTTGCAAACCTTAGACATGTTGCATTTTTCATTTTAAAGAATAGATTCTGGGGTTTTTCTTAATGTTTCTGAACATTAAACAGTCTGACACTGGACTTAATTCCCTGGGATTCTCATTGGTGTTACAGATTGGGAAATGTCTTTAAAGCCTCTAATCAGTACACGGTGCTTCTCACTGACGTCAACAGTGACGTCTCTGAGCTCCTGCCTGAGGTTCTCTTCTCATGTCACGATGTAGATACACACCTGAGAGCTGCAGAACACCAAATAGCCCAAAGTTCAGCTTTTATGGCACTTAATTAGTCACATTTTATTCACATGGACGTAGGAAGGGTGTTGTTAATTTTTGGTAAAAAAAAAATTAAAAAAAAAGGTTTGAACTAAATATTACATATTAACTTCTGTTTTTTTTTGTTGTTATTTATTTGTTTATAGACGTTGCTGATGAGCACTTGGGTGTTGTTTATGTAATTTAACATAGAAATTAAGTAGGGTGTACTTTTTTTCTCTATCTATCTATCTATCTAAAATCAATGTTATTTTTGTTAGTTTACTTAAATAATTAAATATATTATTTTATACTGATGATGCAGAGGTTTATTAGGTTTCATTGTTTGTCTTTATTTACATAATTTGTTTACACAACATACCAAATGATCACATTCCTCTGCACCAAACAAATATAAAGTTTATTTAATTTTAATGATTAGATTGTTGTTGTTTTGCACGTTATGAAATAAATATATAAAAAGTGAACAGTAGTTCAGGACTTCAGCAGGTTGTTATAATAGTTACTTTAGAAAAATATGAATTTTTTAATCCAAATAATAATAATTAAGAGATCAAATTAAAATTAAAATCAAATTTAATTAAACTAGGGGTTCAATTAAACAATTAAATTAACCCTGGGGTGCCAAAAATTATGCATCTGTCTGTACGTGACCGGAGTCAGTCATTAATCGCTCTGTACTACATTTCCGTTTGAACTCCGTCTCTCACCACAAGAATAGCGAAGTACGTGAGGTGACGACAGCAGCACTCCGTCTCCACTGCGCTCAGCGCGCGCGTTACGCAACCCGTCTCCCGCCACAACACCTCCTTATCTACAGGGGGGGGGGGGGGTGAGGGGGGGTGAGACAGACGGATCTGAGACTCCACAACATGTCTTAACTGATATCTTGCACGCACACATACACACACACACACACACACACATATATAGATACACACATCACTTGCCACAGACTACAACTAGACTATTATATATATATATATTTTTTACCTGTTCTTGTGTCCCAGGAAACACATTTTCTTCTTTTTGTTTTCTGTAAAAGAAAAAAAATAAAGAAATAAAAAAAGTCACAGTAAATAACAGGAAGGAACATAAACCACTGATGTGGTGGACTGTGTCTCTGTGTGTGTGTGTGTGTGTGTGTAAAAAAGACATCACGCACTTTAAAATCATAAGTAAATACATAGAGTGAACCCTTGTTGTTGTTGTTGTTGTTGTTGTATAAGAGGAATAAATCACTCAGAGTGACGCAGTTTTATTAAACATAATCAGCTTCCAGTTGGTGAGAGCGATGCTGAGTTAATAAACCAGCACGTTACTCAGTATTATACTGACACAGAACGCTGAAGTGTTTAATATCTGTCTGACTGTGGTGAAATGTGGGGGTGCACTTATTTTTGAGAGATGCTGTTATGCATAATATGCAAAAAATGTCTACATTTCACTTTAAGACAGAACAGCATTTTAACCCTCGCAGCATTAACTTTACCTCCACTGTGATTCATACATATTTCCTCTCACATTTCATAAACATTTACTTATTTATATTTTTATTTTATTTTTTTCATTCTGCTTCGCGACAGGGATCATCGTTAAAAGCTCTTTATGAATAAAATTGAATTGAATTGAATTTATTTTAAAGAAACACATCACATACACACAAACATAAGAACAGTTTTTGGAGACTGAAACGTGTCTTCATTAAATAATTACAGTATTTTTGAATTTAATTTTCTCTTTTGTCGTTTTGCCGGAAGCATCTGGGTCCTAAACCCACCAGTTTCTGTAAGAGTTATGGTGAAATGTGTCTACAAGTTTCAACCAACAAGCCTTTCAGTTCTCCTGCTGCTCAGCAGACGATCAGCAGACGATCAGCAGACGATCAGCAGACGCTCTGCAGACGCTCTGCAGACGCTCTGCAGACGTGAGATTCTGAAGGCAGCAGGTGTTTCTGAACGTTATCCTGCTGAGAGATCGTCAGCTTTATGATGTAGACATGCATGTACGTACAGTATGTACAGCATGTTCTGTTCTTCTTAACATGTCTTCAGCACTTCACTATCAGCATTTGTACAGCCACATAGTACTGTGCAAAAGTCTTGACCCCTGCATTTCTCTATATTTCCATTAGAAAACTCTAGACGTTCTTGTATTGTTTAATGTAGTTTTGAGAAACAGTTCTTCAAGCTTCAAGAGACATAAAAAGCCCACATTCCTCAAAAGTCCAACACATTGAGCAGTTTCAGAGGAATGTGTTCGGTCTGTTAAGCCACACAGTAACCTATCAATCATTCAAGCATTAAAAAAAACCTGAAGTCCTGACCCAGTGGGAAACAGGTGCAGATGATCGGGCCGGTGATTAGTTACTGCTGATGCTGAATGTTGGAACAGATGAGAGGGGAAATGAGGTCGCTGCTGAGGCTGTTACATAAACAACCAACTTTTAAAATGTTATCTGAGACAATGTCAATTGTTAAAAGCGCTATACAAATAAAATTGAATTGAAAATCTTTATACACTTGCTTTAATTTAATCTACATGATTTGATTTAAATTTGATATAAAGAAATGGGGGGGTGTATTCTGTGCATACTGTATGACCTTACAGCCGTATCCCTGCAGTTTATAATTTATTTTAAATGTGTCCCGTACACACCTCTGGTTAGATGCTAACTGTAGCTCTATATAAAATATAAAATATAAAGTAAAACTGAATCTAATGCAGTCGGGTCACGTTTACTTCATACCAGCTTAAAAGATGGGTTAAGTTGGTTTGCATCCAAAATGTTTCCGGTGGGGCATTAAACATAACCACACACACACACACACACACACACACACACACACACACACACACACACACACACACACACACACAATGTCACAACTTGGGTTTGAAATGGTCTCCTGACTTTCTCCACACAAACATTCCAAGCCCTGTTTGGATTCATCTGAAGACGAGGATGTTCTCCAGAAGCTTCTGACGTTCTGTAAATGTTCCTCTGCAGATGCCATCCATCTTCTTCTTGAGGCTGATGATGGTTTCCACTCGCGCTCGTCGTCCTGGTTTTCGGTAGTTCGTGCTCCAGTCGGTGGTGTATTTCATATCAGATCCTATCTGCTGTTTCTCAAGAGTTCTTCTTGATTCCACAGAGGAACCGCATGGTGCAGCTCGTCACAACTCTCACGCCTGAAATTGGTTTCAGTTTGAGCTGTTCTTCTGGTATTGTGCAACATAAACATTGTTTTCTGTTAAATATTTTCCACTGAAACGTGAACTTGTGGTGTTCAGTAGGGGTGTGAATACTTTTTGGGGTCAGTGTTATGGGATTAAATAGAAACAACAGAAAAACACATCTCACACACACACACACACACACACACACATTGAAGTGGTTTTTCACTTTGACTGTTTAGAACAAAAAGAAGACAAATTGCCTCTGTTGATAAATGTGTTATAACCACTTGAGATTTTGCATTTTAGTGAGAACACTGAAGAACCGTGCTGAAATGTGTGCACTCGAATGTTGTTTAAACACACACACACACACACACACACACACACTCACCATGTGGTGGAACGTGATTCTCACGGGCTCCGGGAGGTCGACGATGATCTCGTTTTCCACCGAAATCCCAACAACATCTTCTAAAATCCTGTGAGAGCTCGTCTGCACACGGAGCAAAGAACCAGAACTTCATCTCCAGAACATCAAAGAACCAGCAAAGAACTCCTTAGCTTGATTTATAATGTTATTTATTTTAATCAATAGTTGGATTCTTATTATAATTCTTTATAATACTTTATCTTATTGTCATGTCTTATTCTATTGTTAAAAACATTATATATGAGAATAATAATAAAAAATAAAAAAATACATGATTTAGCTTTAAAAATGTGATTCTTCACAAAATTCCCAAGCAGCACATTTTTACAGTCGCATGAATAAAATGAGGATCTGAGTTTCCTGCTGCTTGGATGTTTTTCCCACATGGACGCCTACAGCAGACGTTGTTATTGCAGACGCCTAAACATACTGTAGGTGTAGTGTCTGTAACTTTTTTAAATTTAAATATTTCAGTGATCTTAACTGTCATTCTGATGCACCTTGGACAATTTAGATGTCACATGGAAAGAAAGTGCTGAGAAACTGATTTATTCTAAAATGCTAAATAGTTACGATCGTCATGGTTACAGGTACTACAGATTTCTAGGGGAAATTAAATTTCCCAAAACTTAATGTTTCTTGAGACAAAACTATTTTTACGGGTCATACTGTAATATGCTTCTAGAAGTTTACACCAATTTTTGTATCAATACTATAAAATTGCATTTTAAATGATTATTGTTTGAAGTGAGACAGAAAATTGTCAGGGGCCGCTAGGGGGCGTGAGGGATCCAAGTGCAGACAGGGTAAATGGGAGACAGTGGTGCTTGTGAACAGTGAAGCAGGCAGGGCAGTGATTAAATTCCGCGTTGCAAAATACCTTATGCAGGCAGGAGGCTTCGCCGAAATGCGGAAACACGGAGTACCAGCTCGTGACTGTGTCGAGATGGGGAGGCGATGCGTGTGACGCAAGCGTGGCGTAAACACGGAAGTGCGCGAGCCGGCGCGAGTGACAGCTGGGATCAATGCAGGCGCGTGCAGCGTGAGCTTGAGCTGTGGCGGCGCGCAGAGCGAGCGCATGCAGAGGGAGAGCTCCGCGATGAGATGCCGGTGTGGATGGAGGGGGAGAGAGCTCAGCGAGCCGCGAGGGCTAATCGTTGTCGTGAAGCAGGCAGAGGTCGAAGCCGGAGAGACGAGAGGGGGTCCGTGATCCAAGCTCGTAGTCGTAAACAGGTAAGAGGTCGGCAACATGAAATATCCAAAGTATAGTATCCAAAAACGAGAGACAAAATCGTGGTCGGGGAAAACAAAGCGTGGTCAAGATCCAATAGACAATGAAGAAAAATCGCTGGAAGATTGGGCTAGTGAGGCACACAATAATCTGGCGACGAGGCAGTGTCAGGGTGTGGTTTAAATAGGTAACAGGGCTGATTACTAATAGCGTCCAGGTGTACAGGGAGGAGAGGGGGCGTGGTGCCATGCGAGAGTTGTTGACAAACATGGATCATGACGGAGCTGTGGCTTGGCGTGTCATGACAGAAAATCATCTCTCCAAACCCAAGAGGAGAAATGTAGCAACTTTTTAGGGAAGTGAGATCGGTCACTTCCATGTTACATAAACTTCAAAAGTAGTTTCTTTGGCACACACACATTGTCTGTATTATATATATAACATAAAAAAATAAAACCAGCAGCAACACTGTGTTTAGGCGAGAACGAGTATAATTAAACCCACTGTCTAAATACTTCTACCTACATGTATAATATTAGGACTCACACGGTGTAGAGGATGAGTGAGTGAGTGAGAGAGTGAGAAAGAGAGAGTGAAAGAGAGAGAGTGAGAAAGAGAGAGAGAGTGAGTGAGTGATAGAGTGAGAGAGAGTGAGAGAGTGAGAGAGAGAGAGAGAGAGTGAGAGAGTGAGTGAGTGAGTGAGTGAGAGAGTGAGAGTGAGAGAGAGTGAGAGAGTGAGTGATTGTGTATTGTAAGAGATTAGTAAAGAGTGCTGTACTGTACCTGGAAGAAGGTACTGTTCTTGTAGTAGCTGCACACCACCTTGGACGTCTTTTTCTTTTCCCGTTTGAGACAGGCGGGTAAGTGGACTGACGGGAGAGTCGCTGGCGAGACGCCCCTCGGGGCCTGGAGCGAGACGTTAAACATATTAATATCACATTGACATTGGGTCAGATCCGTACACACCGCGTTACTGCTGTTACACTGTTTACTGGAGCTGATATTAAATCATCCAGATGCAGAATTTAATTTCTAATTCGAAATTCTAAAATTTACTTCCACATCAAGATTTATTGCACTTCTATGTTTTTTTAATTGTTTTGTAATATTTCTTTGCGTTCATTAAGGATCATTATGGAGCTTACAAACAAAGTGACGTTGGTTCCTGCGAAATCCTCCTTCATCTCGATCACGGTGCTCTCGACACACGGCATGTACACACGCCCGACCTGCGACGACCTCATCACCGCGTCCTCTATCCTACACACACATTCGTTATTCACGTTATCATACACTCAGGAGCCATGACGTTTAAACCTCAACACAATAAGACCAGCACTGTGCAGGTTCCCCTTGCGGACGGCCTCCGGGGGGCGCTGTGGTGGACGTTGGCAGCGGATCCTTCGGGTGCTGTGGGTTGTGGGGCGGGGCATCAGTGGACCGGACCTGTTTGCCCGGTGCGCCCCGTGGGACCCGATCGGATCGGGATGTGGGGGGGCCTGGAGGCGGGGCCGGGCCCTCGGGCTCTGGGGGTTCTGGTGTTCTGGTGTTATTGTATAATGTTCATTTACTTGTTTTGCTCTTGAATGATTATCAGTTTTCCTACAGAATCTCACAATCTGATGATGTAATGATTCACCTTCACTTGTGTTTTCTGATGAATAATTAACTTTCTGTCTGTAACAGATATTTTAATGTTTAATTAAAAGTTTAATTTTAAAGATATTTTAAATAGTTTGTATTGATGATCTGCTACACTGATTACTTTTGTATTGACTGTCTGTCTGTCTGTCTGCCTGTCTGTCTGTCTGTCTGTCCTGCAGCGTCTCTGGCAGTAAATAACTTTGCATCTTCTTATGGAGGTTTTTGGTTCACATTTTTACACATAAACACTTTAAACATTTCATTCATTTAAATAAATTTGCCTCTGTGTGTTTTTCTTTTTGTAGGCACTGTGTACTGCGTAACCCAAAAAACACAGACTTACAATTTCCTGGAATCTACTTTAGCTCTTCCTGTTTGTGGGTAAAACACCCACTGCTCACTGACTGCACTTCTGTGCTTCGGTTTCTTTTGTAAAAAAACCAGAGAAAAAAAATATCGTTGAAATGAGATCAGAGAGAAGGTTGTGTAATGTGGATTATTAGCTCACATGTTCGCTCCTCTGGACTTCAGACGGGCTTTAGTGCAAAAGTAATCCTCTGAAAGTGGGAACGAAACACCAGTTAAACTCCAGATATTAAACAGAGACAGAAACAGACATGGGTTTAGATGACGGAGTAACTGTACAGAAACTCACTGCAGTCGATCTTTTCGCCCTTGAACTCATACGCGGCCATGACCTTGTGACTCAGTGTGTCTCCTAACACGCTGCCGTTGGTGATTCCATACTGCTGGGCAGAATCCTGATGTCCAGGAGAGAGATGAGTGCAGCACTGAGGCTGCAGTCCTATAGCTGTACAGAGCGTCAACTTCTTCTCGTTCACCTTCACCATCAGCTGGTCCAACAGCGGCTCCCAGAACACACAGAAGGAACTGGAACGGTTACCAGGATGCTGCAGATCATGAACTTGAGTGTGTTCACACTGAGTTGTGACAGAGCCGCGGATGGACAGCGTGCTGGCGTTGGCTGAAATGGTGATCCCTGTACATCCAGTCTTTACATCTACGTCCAGGGTCAGAGACGAGCTGTTGTGCTCCCACACTCCACACATCTCCAAGTCTCGGTCTGCATCTGTTGCTGCTCAAGAAATACAATGTAAAGGTGATGATGAGTGAACTATGATTAATATGAAGTGATCAGTTTATCCATCTCTTCAAGCTCAAATCTCAATTTCTGATCCGTTACAGAGACTCACGCCTCGACTCTGATCAGCTCAGAAGGTCTGAAAACTCGATGTTCTCAGTGCAGGCCGTTACACCAGAAACCCAGCTCATTATTCCACACTTCCTGATCTGGGCATGTTTGGATTATTATACTGTATCAGGAAGGCGTTCCTTCTCTGAGGACCAAAACCAGCGTTTCCTTACAATCACCAAACTAAAAACAGGAAGCTGAGCCCTTCAGGTTCCTCGTCGCTCAGGTCTGAGAGCAGAACACGTCTCTGGATCACAAAAGCAACTTTCACTCTTTAACAAATCTACAACTGAAATCTCCAGGAAAACTCCACAGGGGGAAAAACATGCAGGTGTGAACTTTAGGTGCGACTTTAGAGAAAAAATAAGTAAATAAAAACAGGTTCTTCTGTGGTTCTCTGTAAAGATAAATGTGTGAAATTAAAACCGTGAACCTTCCAGTTTTGGTCCTACAGCTGGTCTGAGGGTGTAAAAGAACCCAACAAATAACATCTAAACACCACCACGGTGCTGACACACTTTCCATCACAGCTACGGTTTATCTTCATTCCATCATTTACGTCAAACCACAAAGGAAACATCAACACCACATGACTCGGGGAGACGCGATGGAGACGCTTCACTGCTTCACTAAACTGCGGCCCACGACCCAGGGGCATGAGCAGAACGTTCCTAATTAAATAACACACACACACACACACACACACTAGACTGTGAGAACATGACGTTGCGTTTACTCACCGTGACCGCGGACAGTTAGAATGAGGACGAGCTGCAGCAGCAGGTTCACGACCCTCCGATCCATCGCAGCTCTTCTGCAGAGCACACAAGAGACACAATCACTTTAAACCATGTCACTTATCTACACACACACACACACACACACACACACGATATGAGGAGGCTGTAGTTCCTGTGTGCGGTGTCACACCCTTGAGCCGGAGTTTCATCCACATAAACACAGCTGATCCCAAAATATTTCCTGAGCGTCTCCGTGACGGAGCGGCTGGAACACACGTCCTGGCTTTAACGTCACACACACACACACACTGTATGATGTCGTGTTTATGTTGAAATGTGTCCCCCAAGTCTGCCCCAGTGTGTAGTGTTAATAAATTATCATATGATATGTTTCTGCTCTTCACTCTTACTTTTATATTTTATTTCTGACCTGAAACTCTGCACCTAGAAGACTTTTCTAAAAGTCGTCACGCAGGACAGAGTTGAGTCAGAGACGCCACGAAGGAAAGTTCACCAGCTTCCCGAAACGCCGAGGTGCGAACGTCTGCTGACTCGAAGAGCGAAAGCGTCTCGTCATGACGATGTGTTTCAGACGGTGTGAGTCGCGCGGAGACGCGGAGACGCGTCTGTCACATCAAACAAACTTCTGGGTCAACATCTGGGTCTGAAGTTCACTTTCTGCTCTATTTCCATTCCGAAACCAACAGGAGTGTGTGTGTGTCTGTGTGTGTGTGTCTGTGTGTGTGTGTGTGTGTGTTAAAATCCCTCACTTGTTCATATCATAAATTATATTTTATTTCTAAAAATAAAAATAAAATCACCCTTTTGTTTAATTCATTATCGCACTCTATGTTTATGATGTTATTGTTTCTATGGTAACGGTTTCAGCATCTGTTCTGCATCATTACAGCTTGTTTTCCCGCCTCACTGTAAATGTGGCCTTTTTTAAACTTCTACTAAAACTAATAACGATGACGTCATGTTTTATTTCAGTACAGGCAACATATTGTTTACATAAACGTGAGCGCTTCACAGCAGCGTGCTCGCAGTTCCTACACACACACACACACACACACACACACACACACAGCGTCTCGAGCTGCAAAATAAACAAACAAAAAAACCTAAAGGTGATTAGAGTTAAAGAGGAAAGTCGGTCCGGTGAGTTCTGATCCGATTCAGGAGTAAAGAGGACCAGGAGCCGTGACTCCGGACAGGGTTTATGATTTGTGATTCACACACACACACACACACACACACACACACACAAACAAATAGAAATACACATCAAACAGCAGCCATGCGACAGAGAGAGAAATGAGTCAGTGAGAAATACGCCAACTCACATCAGGTGAAATATTTGTATCTTCACCATCGCTGCACCGTTTACTGGCATGAACACACACACACACACACACACACACACCGCCGTGAATGCACCATGCACTGTAAAATCCCCTGAGCGCAGTTACAGCCGCATGCAGTGTGTGTAAAGCTCCAGATATAGTGCACTCGCAAACACTGTGTGTGTGTGTGTGTGTGTGTGTGTGTGTGTGTGTGTGTGAGATAATTCTACATGTGTTTACTGTGCAAAAAAATTAAGAAAATAAATAAATGCCACAAACATTAACGTGATGTTTTTTCCATTTTAACTGTATATAAAATTTATCCCTTAAACTGAGATAAAAATGAACAAATTAGTAAATAGTAAACAAATTAAAGATCATTTTATTGAACCTGAACTGTTTAATGAACTTTTTACATCAATTAGTTCATCATGTGTGAATTTTTCTTCTTTTGTTCATTGTTTAGTTAAACATCAAAAAGCGAATTTAAGCAGATTGAAGGTTTTATAATCACACGAGACTCATCGACTAAATCAGGACAATAAAAAGTCAAGTTCTGTTCGAGTTCATGTGAAAAATGCAGACGTTAAAACAGGCAGTGAGGAGGTTCACATCCCACAGTGAGGAGTGAGGAGGTTCACATCCCACAGTGAGGAGTGAGGAGGTTCACATCCCACAGTGAGGAGTGAGGAGGTTCACATCCCACAGTGAGGAGTGAGGAGGTTCACATCCCACAGTGAGGAGTGAGGAGGTTCACATCCCACAGGGTTAGAGTTAAACCTCAGCAACTACGTACAACAAACACTCTGTCTGTCTGTGTCTGTGTCTCTGTCTGTCTCAGTTCAGTTCAGTTCAGAAGAGTTTTATTGGTATGAATGTTAATAAAAGTGTTACATTGTTGCCAAAGCCATTAGAAAACATTAATTACATTAATCTGAATTTATAAACCATTGCAGTATAAACATATTAGATATGAAAGAATATCATATTAGG